>WMED01030253.1:0-10129 GCA_019650415.1 Pipa parva
GTTTATGTGGAATAAACC
Organism: Pipa parva; assembly: GCA_019650415.1. NCBI lineage: Eukaryota > Metazoa > Chordata > Amphibia > Anura > Pipidae > Pipa > Pipa parva. The sequence continues at coordinate 19 of WMED01030253.1, forward strand.
ATTTTGACAGTAAAGGTTTTAGAATGCCAAAGCATCAAGCAGGAAATTCTTAACTAACCCTCTGATTTGATTTCTGATATGGTACTCTCTAAACAGGATAGCTGTCTTTAAACAATGTAGGCCAAGTCACCACTGAACATATTTTGGTTATTGTCTTTCCTCTTATCTGCAGATAATAATGGACTCCAATATTACAAAGCAGGCTCTGAATGAAATTGAGACACGGCACAGTGAGATCATCAAGCTGGAGAATAGTATCCGTGAACTTCACGACATGTTCATGGATATGGCCATGCTTGTAGAGAGTCAGGTGAGTAGGGTGCCGGGGTGCAAATTCCATCAAGAGTCTATTAGGGATAGCTGCTTTTATTTGAAGATATGTCATGAATATTGTATGTAAATCTCATAACAAACCACTTATTTTTCCCTTTGCCTCAATATCAAGCAGTCAGTAGGATTATTGCTGCTTATAAAGAGGTCACTCATTGAATGGAGGTCTTCTAATTAATACCTTGCCATTTGTGCAATGGTTCTCTGATCCTCCCTCCTGTCTTTACTTCCCATGCTGCATGTGGGATGAGAACTCAGCTGGTAGGTACAGGGTTTGTATTCATCTTTGCTGTGATTTGCTTTATTTAGCCTCGTTAGCATGCTTCTATCAGGATATGGTGTGCCTCCTTTCCTTTCTGTCACTCCTGTCTTTCTCAAAAACAGAGATATCCAACCTTGCTCCTCCAGTTATTGTTGAAATACAACTTCTAGCTCCCCATTTTTTGGAATTCCAGGAGGTTGTATTGTAACAACAGCTTGATAACCTAGGCTGGATATTCCTGCTCTCAAATATGTTTCTGTATCAGGGTGAGGGGTACTTGTAAATTAAATTGGTAGGTAAAATATGTGCCTTGTACACATACATTTTAAAAATTATGTACAGAAATAAGGGGTTATCTATACTATACATGGCAGTTATCCCAAGCCCAGTACTCTGACCTAAGTCACAATGCATATTTCCATGCAATCCAAGCAAGAACACTGGAGTCTTCTCAGAATAACCCATCTGTTTTCTGTGCTGTTGAAAAGCTATCAGAGAAAGCTTGCTTCAATTTGAGTGTCTTTTTCTTGTGACCTTGCATAAGTCACTTATTGCCTTGCATTTTAGGAACCAGATTTAGACTGTAAGCTCTCTGGGGAAGGTATATACTAAGTCTTGCAATGGTGTGTGAGGACTGTGTAAAATTAAATAACAACCAATCTGATATTTGCATTCATTGTTCTAACTGCAGTAGAGTAGTAAGAGCTAACAACTCTTGATTGGTCATTATAGGTTACTGACTTGATATAAACTGCCCTCAAAAAACAAATATTTTTCACAAATATTGATGATAAAAGCTGTGAGTATAAGAGAGCATTTTTATTAACTCAGTTAATGTGGGTTCTGGCTGGATGTCTGTTGGCAGCATAGCTGTTTGTGTGCTTGTTGGCTAATTCATCTATGCAGGAGAAGGTTTAAGTGTGAGATCACCCTATATATCTCCAATTACTTTACTTTTTTTTAATACATGAATTAATTAATAATATCGCTGGAATATTTCAAGATTTCAGTAATGTTTATATTCTGTTAATGAGCAGTACAAATATACGTGTGAAAGCATACCTGGTAACATTCACAGAAACAGAACTATGCACTTACGTGCATATTTCACATATACAGCACGGTCTTGCCTCTGAATAAAAAAATCCAATATATATTTGATGTAGAAAAAAATGCTCTTAATTTATGCCCATATCCTCCAAAGCAAAACTTTTGCTGTGTTCAAATTTAAAAGCGAAAAACATGGTATGCAATATATGCATCAGTTGATAATCTGCTACTTTTGTAAAAAGCATATGGACTGTTGAAGAACCATATCCTGCATCAGCAAGCCTCCAGGCAGTTGTGATAACTAGAGAGCAATAGAATACAGAATTTAATACTAAATACACTTTTAATGTAGGGTAGCTTTTTAACACATAAATAATTAATCCCTGGCCTACATATTTCCTATAGACTTATTTCAAAACACATCCGGAGGTTGCCATAAGAAGTTCACATATGTTTTCTTTTAATTATTTCCCCACAAGTTAGCCCTTCGGAGACACTTTTACATACCTGGCTCATCACAATGACACCAAAGCCAATGTACATCAGCTTGTGCTAGCTTAAAACTGGACTACTTCTCAGTCTAGAACAGCGGTTCTCAACCTAGTTGAGACTGTGACCCTCCTGGGCTGACGTCACATGTGACATTTTAGCCTGACGTCATCGCATGTCACATCATGATGTTCAGGTGAAACGTCATCACGTACGCGTGTCACATGATGATGTTCAGGCCTGATGTCACCAGGCAGGAACCTTTATATAAAGGGACCTGTGGTCTCTTCCGGCTTCACAGCGTGTTTGCGACCCCTGTGAGAACGTCGTTCGACCCCCAAAGGAGTCGCGACCCACAAGTTGAGAACTGCTGGTCTAGAATTTGATCTCAGTGGGACCAGCTGAAGTGGCAAAGAAGTAAATCTGTCCCTTTGAGAGACATTTGTGAATTCCCCCTTATCTGTGAGGATTTTCCATGTACCCACCACCCTGGCCTTAATAGTTGTAGAATCATTATGTGACACGTGTTCTGTGGTCTTTACTGCTTTTTGTGTCTGTCCTGCAGATTGTGTGCCTCTTTAGTAAAAGTCCTTTTTTTGTGCCTCTTGTTACAGTGAGTTCATTTTAGGTGGGACAACGTGTGAGAACTTACTTTAACTATCTGTATTGTTTTTCTTTTAGGTTAAAACTGTTTGGAGCAGCAGGTGGGGGTAAAGGTCACGCACAGAAGAACAGGTAACAAACAAGGCGGAAAGATTAATGCCAAATTATTAAGAATCTTTTTTTCTCTGGCCCTTCTTTTTTTCACTTCTGTCCTTTTTTCTTCTGCACCCTCTAACTTCTCTTTAATACATTTTGTCACTTTACCTTTCTTGGTGTCTTCTCTTCTGATATTACTTGTCTTGTTCTTCTCCTACCTTTGTATTTTTATTCTGGTAATTGTTCTGTATTTTGGCCCCCATTCTATTTCTTCCCATACTTCCTGATGGCTCTGTGTGATTCATCTCAATTCTTTATGGGTTCTTTATTCTTTTCTTAATGCACCTTGTATTCATGTATGCACTTTCCACTTGCCTGTTGTCCACATTGGCTTGCATGCTTTCTATTAACCTTCCCTCCTAAATCTGCTACTTCACTCCCTCTCTTTCATGGTCTTTATGTCTCCTCTTTCAATGTCTCCCCAAACTCTCCTGTTCCTTCGTGGCCTCTTCTTCTTTGGTTTCCTTTTTCCTCTGCTCCTCTTTCTGCACTCTGTCAGGGGGAAATGATTGACCGCATTGAGTATAATGTGGAGCATGCAGTGGATTATGTGGAGAGAGCAGTGTCTGACACCAAGAAAGCAGTCAAGTACCAGAGCAAAGCCAGGAGGGTGAGTCTTTATTCTTGATATTTTTGGTTTTACAACAGTGATTGTTTTAGTCGCTTTCCTGAAACTTAAATTAAAAAATAAAAAGAAATGAAAGATAAATTAAGGAATGAGGGTAAGAGTATGCGAAGGAGAGAAATTTAGTGATTTGGTTTAGTTAACCTTGGATGAAATTAGTATAAACTGAATCTATTTTAAGATTTTGTAAAACAAGTATGTTGTATTTTGTGTGTGGCACATTAGGGGGGGAATTCACGATAGTGTGAAGTGAGTTGCGGAGTCTTCGCCTCACTACGGACTGACTGAAATGCACTCGCTGATGTCCTGCACGCGAACATCAGCGAAAACTTTAAAGGGATTCCAGTCTCGGCGAGACCAAAAGAGTCGCCTCACCGAGACTGGAATCCCTTTAAAGTGCTTGCTGATGTCCGCATGCTGGATATCAGCGAGCGCATTTCAGTCAGTGCAAAGTGAGGCGAAGACTCAACACCTCACTTCGCACTATCGTGAATTCCCCCCTAAATGCTTTACTATTGTTTTCTATTTGGCATTGTTTTAAAGAGCTTGTTCAGCTTTTAATTAATTGTTAGTAATCTATGGGTAACTGTATTCTAAGACAATTTGTAGTTGGTCGGTTTTTTGGGTTTTTTTTTTTGTAGTTTTATAATAATTTGCATTAATGGGGAGGCCTGCAGCATTCCATCGCCTGCTGTGCATTCTACTCAATAACTTTCTGTGTGTTGCAGACACCATGATTGTTGTTAATGTAACAATTATTCTAACAAGGTTTTAATATTAACCTGTTTAATAAATTCAAAACTGCAGCGCCTGTGGTGTATTCAGGTATAGTTTCTCAAAGAGGTTCTGTCATATTAAACTCTAGTATAAAACACCACCACAGAATTTAGAACTTGTGCAGGCATGGAATGATGTACTAATTAACCTCCTGGTGGAACTGCAGTGGGTCTGGCTAAAAGATAGAAATTAGGTACTGCAAGTGACAAAACTGAAACAGGACATGCAAGCTGTTTGTAGCACTGCAAGTGCTGGCCTCCCTAGTGTGAATGCTCTCTCGTTAGGAACATTTCCTTAGGTTAGTATTCTAAATTGGCAGGGTGGAGTACCTTTGACTGACAGTTCCAGTCCAGTAATCCTTTCTAGTGAAAGGTAAAGATAAGTGCATTAGAAATGTCTGCAATATTAATGTCATTTCACATTGTGCCTGAGCAGGTGTTGAGAGGAAGTTATTGTACAGAGAACAATAGTCACTATAGTGTATTGGTGTAGACTGTACAGATGTACATAAAGAAAGTGAGTTTGTATTGGTATTAAAGTACCAGTAAAACACAGAGAGAAAATTGGGCTATCTGGGGAACTTTATGAAAATGTATAATCTAACATTTCATGGGAAACTGTAGTACTAGGCATGGGTTTGTTTACAGATACAATATGGCTGCAATGACAAGGAAGGAGAAAACAAACAAATGAACACAAATCAGGAATTCAAATTAAAAATGATCATTTTTACCAATAGTATATAGGAATAACTGCCAGTCTGCTTACTGTCTCCATGCAGTTTTGCTACAGATAGCAGAACAACAACAATGCTGGGGTTGTTGTTGTGACACCTTCCTGGCAACTGTTAGCCTGTCACATTCAGAAAAAAGAACAATATGTATTAGTAAGGGGCTACTAGGCTAGAGATAGCATGTAAATTAATGATTTTTGATGACTTGTGCTGAGTTGAAGGAAAGTGTTTGCAGCAGGACTGCTTAAAAACATGTAAAACATATTTTCTTACTTACAAGTTAATATGGGATGTACAGAGGACAAGCATCAAAACAAGAAGACAAGATACCAGGAAAAATGTATTTTATAGTTATACTCCTTTGGGAAACAAAGAAGAGGTTGATCCTTCAAGGGAAATACAGGAATGGTGAATTATAGGATGAGAAGCAAAAGAAGATATTAGTCTTAAGAGCAGAGGAACAAAGGGCATTTTATCAACAGGGGCAGTTGTACTGAGACCTAGTAACAACTGGCATCCAATGAGAGGATTGCTTTCATTATTTCAGATCTCCTGTACCAAAGAATGCTAGATGCTGAGAGGTTACTATGGGCAGACCTGGGAACTTTCTGGGTTTTACCTGGATACTTGGCTCCAGAGAAAACCTCATGTTCTCTGGCCCAAGTTTTATAGCTCCACCCCTCCCTGCCCTTCTCCGCCTAAACTATACCCTCTCCTGCCCATACTCCAAAACCCATCTCCCACCCAGGTAAGAACAGAACTCGGGGGCATAAGGGACCCTAAGATTTCCCAGGTATATAACTATGGGTTACTAGATATCGGGAAACAATTGTCGCTGTTGGTAGGTTCCAATGTAAGAGTTTTTATAATTAAAAGAGAGGTCAAAAGCAATAGGAATCATACATTTTTGCTGTAATATTGACAATTAACGTATAACAACCTTTTATATATTAATATCGCAGCTGAACAGGGTTAATGTTTGCTTTAAAGCTTTGTTGATCAAGACTAATCGCCTAGAAGGATTGTATATTTAAGATGTAAAATGTAACATCACAAGAAACAATAACTTCTTTTCCACCTGCAGAAGAAGATCATGATCATCATCTGCTGTGTGGTGCTTGGGGTAGTCATTGCCTCAACATTTGGAGGTATTTTTGGATAAGGCTACTGGACCGGCGCAGATCGCATGTTCTGGACGTTGCAGGAAAATATGCAGCACACTGTTTAAGCCGCATTCGATCACAAGAGACTAACAGTGTGGAAAAAAAAAATATCAAAAACACTTTGAGTGGAGAGCCTCTCTGCATGACAACCCTGTATGTTGTAACCCAGTGCACGTACCCAGAAAGAGACTCACTGTTTGGTTTGGGAGGGGGGTAAATGGGGTATATCAAAACCAGGCATTAAAAAACCTGTGTAGAAAATTGTGACATCCTTCCATTTACTCCACTGAAGCGTTTACCAGTCATCGAGCCATCCAAGTGTTTGTGGGAATCAATAGAGGGGTTTGCCTTTCTCACCATTATTTTTGCTTCCTATGCCCACCAGATGCTTGTTGGTTAAACAAAGAATCTGCCACTTTGATAGCCAACTAGACATTGGTGTTGGGCCAAAGTGCCAAGCATAGCTAAACTTACTGCTTTTAGTATATTCCCTTCACACTTCAGAAAGAACAAGGGCAGTGTGCTGGAAGAGACCATGTTGACTTCCCTTTTGCATGACAGGGGCTCAGTGTTTGGTTTTACTTTGTTTTAGGTTGACATCTGTTTTATGTGGACCCTAACCTCTTCCAGAACTTATCCTGGAGAAGAGGGCGAGCTCCATTTTAAGTTATTTTGTAAAAGTGAATACATTTCTTTTGTAACTTGTGAGAAAAATGTCCACCTTTGTGTCTCTCTCTCTGTAATCACATATGCAGATACAATGTGTGAGTAATTCATTGCAACTCAGCATACAAGTTCTAAAGCTTTTTAGCAGGGGCTTTGGGCACTGAGAGAAATGTTTATATTTCCTGCAAGTGCTGAGTTACAGTGGAACCTTCTGTTTTATATGTCAACAGCAGCCTTTTGCGGCTACCTCTGCTGGCGCACTTGCCAAGTACATTGTATGTTTCTTTGTACTTAACAAGTAAAAGAGACTTCACAGTTAAGAGCTGTGGAGAGGTCGCAGTGGGCCAGTACAGCACCATCAATTGAACAGGTGATGGTAAACCGAGCCCTGATGTGCCTTATGGCTTTTACCTGTCGGTAGTTAACCCTTTCAGTGCTGCAAAGACTCAGTCCTGGAGGGATTAATCACCAGCATGCTTTGTGAAGAGAGTTTTATATTTGGTGTTATTTCTTTCTGGTGTAATTTTTTTTGTCTGCACCCCTTGTGTAACATTTAATAAATGACATGAGTTTGAGAAGATGCCAGCAATGGAAACCTTGTGTGAGTTGAAATTGAATGATTACCAGAATTTCCTAAAGTACTGGTCCCATACATCTGTGCCCCATGTTAGCTCCCTTTGGCCTTTAATACAACACCTCCCCATTTCTTTAACCTCGTTCATACATATTTTTTCCTTTGTATAAGTGGCCAGGCTGCAGAATATTGTACATATGTTCAGCTTAATGAATCACTAGAAAACAAATAATTTTTCAGCCTGATTGGTCCTATGATTGCCTAATTTGACCAGCTGGGTTGTAGGGGCTTGGAAGAAAAGAAGACATGAAAAGTAAGGGACAGCTGGCTCATTTGTATGCTGGTGTTGAATTCTTATTTTGGCCAATATTCAGCCCTTACTTATTAGATACATTGCTACCTACAAATTGGAAATTTGGCTGTGCAGGTGCCATGGTAAGGGTAATTTCACACCAAAGATCACAGCTAATGCTCCAGTGCAAGGCTTCCAATATCATACATAACACAGTTAAGCCAATAATATTATAACAAATAGGGCTCTTAACCATGGGAATGATGGAGACTGCTGATTTTTAATGCAGGCTGTCTGTCCCTGCAGCGAACTGCTTATTTTCTCCAGACCTGAGGTTCCACTAAGGTGCTGATTGTGGCAATCATCGATGAGTAAATCTGATCAGTGCAGTTGCCACCTCATCCTTTTAAAGGAACACCCCCAACTCTATTTGGTAAAACAATTATGAGAAACCATCAAGCCACAACTGTTTAAATACTACCCTTTATATTCTGGGAAATCGAGTCCTAGGCTGTATCATTTTGGTCAATAATAAAGGGTTGAGCAGTGGTTTATCAAAATAAATGCTACCCTGCAAGACTGAGCATTTTATTAGTGGGCAGAGTTAAATGAGTGAAAAAATTTAAAATTTTAATCTACACTATAATCCATTGTATTTAGTCCTTTAAATCATGTAAAGTCTTTAGTGACCAGATATTCCTTTTTACTAGGAACACATATAAAATAAGATTTTTAAGAAAGCAAATAGTTAGAGGGTATACATCCCTGGCAGGGCATAGCCATGCCCCCTCTACCTCTATAGCTGTGCTGAGTGGCTGGATAGCTCTGGGCATGTGCCATCCCCTTTCACTCCAACTGCATCTGCTATGAGACAGCTGGGAACAGTACGGAGGTGGTGTAGCTATGCCCTGTGCTGCAGGGGATGCCACAAGTGAAATGAGAATGACTAGGTAAGAGAGGTTTAAGAAAAAAATAATGCTTGCCAACTACTTAAAGGGTAAAAACTAAGTGTTAGGACACATTTAACCCTTGATTTATAAATGCTTTTACATACCGTTTAAAGGAGAACTATAGTCAGATTACATCTTTACATATGCAGTACTATACCATCACGAGAAGCAGTTCTCCCCAAGTAAATGTTTCATCTGAAACAGAATAATTTATAACAGAGCACTGAAATTCCCACACCAGGGAATGTGTGTGATATAACTGATAACCACGAGAAGAAAAAGCTGCCTAACTGCTATTGGTTAAGCGGTGTGCTGACCTTTTGGCCTCAATAGCAATGCTGTTTTTTACATTCCTGGAACGCAGGATATTAACCTGTGTGCAGATGTTATATTACACATTAGGGAAAGATGTCTAGGGAAGGGTACCCTTTCATGGAAAACTGGCCAGTACACGTCTCACACACACACACACTTCCTGGTGCAGCAGTTTTCCAATGCTGTTTCATATGAAGCAGGATGTTTTATTATACATCAACTGGGGAGAAAATGTTAGCATGCATAGAGTAGTGTTTTCCTATGCATTCTTTTTAAATCAAACACATACAAAATTACATACAGCATGGCTGAGCTGAAATTAGTTTAAAATTGTTTATTTTTGCAGCATGCACCTAATCAGCTATGCAACGTGCATATACATTTTGCATCAGCACTGCAGTATGTAGATATTTTGCATAATAAATTTTAAAGGGATAAGTTGTAAACCCTACACTATACCATTCGTGCCAACACTACCTTTAAAAAAGTTGGCTATATTTTATTTAGACATGCAGGTTTGGATTATTTATTTTGTCTTTCTCTTTAAAGAATTATATTTGCATGTATACACAACTATTTTCCAAATCATTGCCTTTAACGTGGATGCGTATAATATATACACTCTGCATTGGAGGCTGGGAGTTAGAAGCACAGTGCATTGGTTTAAGGTACAGCGTGTTTTTGTATAGCTTATACCAGGGATCGCGAACCTATGGCATGCGTGTCGTCGCCAAGCCCGTCTTCGGTACAGGCCGCGGACCCAACTTGACAGTTTTCAGGCCGGGTCCATGGCCTGCACTTAAGGAGCGCTCGCTCGCAGGGGAGTTCTCAGACGCCGGCGTGATGTTACTCACCAGCGCTGGTACTTCGGGGGATGTGCTGGTGAGTAACGTCACCTTTTTGCCACTCCGTGCCAAAAAGGTTCGCCGCCCCTGGCTTATACTGATAATCCTTTTTATCAGTCTCTGCAATTGGAACACAGATACTGATGAGAATTCCTAATATTCCTGTATAATATCTTAGATGCAGTGCAAGGTGGCACGTTACTATGCAGTGTCTACAGTCTTGGCCAAAAGTTTTGAGAATGACACAAATGTTTATTTTTACAAAGTCTACTGCTTCAGTT
>WMED01030254.1:0-10129 GCA_019650415.1 Pipa parva
TTCCCTATTCCGTGCTGCTCCAACTCTCCTTTACCCTATACTACGCTTCTCCAACTTCCCTTTTTCCCATACTGTACTGTGCTGCCCCAACTCCCCTTTTTCCCTACTGTACTGTGCTGCCCCAACTCCCCTTTCTCCCTACTGTACTGTGCTGCCCCAACTCCCCTTTTTCCCTACTGTACTGTGCTGCCCCAACTCCCCTTTTCCCATACTGTACTGTGCTGCCCCAACTCCCCTTTTCCCATACTGTACTGTGATGCCCCAAAGTTCTGGGAATGTTCCTACTGTCCCGGGGGACCAGTTTGACACTGGACACTAACACTGGGCTTTGACTATCTAGGAAATTCTGAAATATGGTTACTGAATAATATATACATTCATATTTTATATAAAGAAGTAAGAAAATGGAATTAAATGTTTATGGTATTTCATGAAATATACAGCTGAATATTATTTGATCTACATTGTTTTTGTATTGATTTTCATTTTAGGTGTTAAATCAATAGAATTTGATAAACCATACAGGAATGTAACTTTTTAGTAAAACTGTAACAAAGTAAAAAAGGGTCAATAAGGATTAATACATCATGGAGTTATTTCTTTATAATGAGACTCTTTGGTATTTATCCATGATGGCGGTATTTAGGGAGTTATTCACTAAGGTGCGAATTTGACAGTCAAATTCGCAAACAGCGGATTCCAATAGTAAATCCGCTACAATTTCCCCATTGTAAAGTTCTGACAATTTTCCCATAATAAAGTCGTGACTGCGACAATATTCTCATTATAAAGATGCGACTGCAACAGTAGCAGAATATTGTGAGTGTCTTTGTCTGGCGAATTCGCACCTATACGCAACAATTTTAGTGAATAACCCCCTAATTAGTGTTTATCCATTTTGCCCCTTTCCCTATCTGACTTATTGGACAGATTTGATCCCGTTGTGTTTCATTTTTGCTAACAGCAACAAAAAGAGAACTTCACAGGAAGGTCAAAACCCAAACAGTAATAGAGTAAAAAGAGCTGCGGTATCATTATTGCAGCATATTAAATACCCCCTGTATCGGTTGTAAATATAATTGATATTATTGCTTTGCATTTAACAATCCTAATATCAAAAAGAATACTGCTGTTGAGGCACTCAAAAACACATATAATGAATATACAAAATGCAAGAGTTGTGAGGACACAGGTTTTATATGAGTAGCATCACACATGCACACAAGGTCATAAACACCCAGCGAAGCTTTAATGCATAGCTTTCACCCCTTCCACCCCCAATGCATTCACCCCCCCTTCCCAGACAAACTCGCTTTCCCACTTCACTGCTTTAAATATTCTGTGTCTGGAGGGGAGGGGAGTGTTATGGGTAAGAGTCAGGACTGTTTATACCTCAGGGGGTAACTGAAATGTGTATTTTGTATTTTATAACGATGTGAAGTATCTACAAACTTATGTTACATTAAGCAAACAATATCATGCTTTTATTACCCCCAAAAATGGTACAATGACCTATTTAATGCTGCTGACTCTCTAAGAGGGGGTTATTCACTAAGGTGTGAATTTGACTGTCGAATTCGCAAACAGTGAATTCCCATAGTATATCCGCTACAATTTCCCCATTGTAAAGTTGCAACAATTTTTTAAAGTTAACAATGCGACAATTTTCCCATAATAAAGTCATGACTACGACAATATTCTCATTATAAAGACACGACTGCAACAGTAGCAGCCTATTGCGACTGTCTTTATCAGGTGAATTCACACCTATACGCAACAATTTGGACTTTAGTGAATAAACCCATCTATGTCAGTAATAATATCTTTGAGAAAACAGAACAAAAATATTTTATATGAATGGGCAAAATATTAAATTATGTATATATATATATGTGTGTGTGTGTGTGTGTGTGTGTGTATGTATGTGTGTTCTAGTTCTAGCCTACTCTGAGTTTGATTTATAATTCTCAAGTAGGGTAAATACAAATAGCACCACATTCTTACAAAAATTGTGCATAATTATAATTTACTTGTAAATATTTGTGGTTACAAACAACAAATACACTGTAATATATTTTGATGCAAGGTAAGCTATACATAGAAACATGAAATAGAGTTTCTGGGATGTATGTATATTTTTATTTGTGTAGTGATGCTATAAACTACACATCAGAGAAGTGTTCATAGTAAAGGAAATAAATTGCAATCATAGGGGGTTATTCACTAAAGTCCAAACTGTTGCATATAGGTGCGAATTCACCAGATAAAGACAGTTGCAATAGGCTGCTACTGTCGCAGTCGCGTCTTTATAATGAGAATATTGTCGCAGTCACGACTTTGTTATGGTAAAATTGTCACAATCTTAACTTTAAAAAATTGCCGCGACTTAACAGTGGGGAAATTGTAGCGGATTTACTATGGGCATCTGCTGTTTGCGAATTCGACAGTCGAATTCGCACTTTAGTGAATAACCCTCATAGAGTCATAAAAATAAACCATTGTTTAAGTGCCAGGCAATGAGTAGAAGAACTCAGAGGATGAAAGTCTCTGAACCAATCACAGCGCTTTCAGTTTAAATAGCAAGGGTGGCTACATAAAAAGTAGAATGGTATTAAATGGAGTAACACCAAAATGTGTTATTTGACTGAGTAAATTTATATGTATATATAAAAAGAAATCTTGACATGAGTATTTTAAAGTTTTACAAAAACTGGCTCTCACCTGCAGAAATGTTAAGGAGCTTGCATGCAGTCTCAATATCTTTTAATACTTCCCCAACCACCATGGTTTGCATTTGCTCCAAGGAGTGATCTTCAAGATGTAGTGATGTCTGATATTCCAATTCATGATGGAGACCCTGACTGTCTATGACAGGGCATTGTTCGGGTTCCTTTTGACATTCTCCTCTGTGGCCAACTTGCATCATCCCTTTTGGTGCCCAGCTGCCCCCGTCTCCTCCATACAGCATGTCACAGAATGGCAGATAGTACCCTGGTGCACCCTCATCAGGGGCTTTGTCCAAACTAGTAAGGGTTGAATCCTGCAGGGCCAATCTGGGGTGAGTTACAGGAGCAAGGCTTGCACTGTTGCTTCCCATCATGCAAGAAAATATACTTGCAGTATCTGTAGAAGTAGAAGAAAAATACTCGTTCTCTATCCATTAAATTGTCTTCTTCATTTGTATGGCAAACTTCCAGTTCCTAATTGCCTTTCTGTATTATTACATCAGTTCTACACAATTTACTATTTACCCAGTATATGTGGTCTTAAATGTGCTTGTGCCCCCATAAATTGCTCTACATTGCTAGAATATCCCTAATGAACTTAGCTGCAGTGAAACATTTTGCACGTAACAAATTGTCATTGAAATGATTTACTTCTATTTTTCTCTGTAATAATATATATACAATGGAGGCACTGTCACATAAGCTGAGATGATAGGGTTTTACATGGTTAGGGCTTTTTGTATTGCAAATCCTATATACGTTGCTAAGAGGTGTTTAAAAAACTGAAATCCTATATATTCCAGTGGTTGAGCAGAGATAAAGAAATGTCTAAGCCTATTAAAGGGGACTTGCACTGTATAAAGAAAGCCCCCCCCCACAGGGATAAAGGCTGACGAAAAGAGGGTTAATCTAAGGTCCATGACTATTCTAAAGTCAGATGGTTTATCCCCACACTGTATCCTTAACAGTTTAGAGTAAATATGGGAGGTAAAGTTGTTTAAAATAGAATGCTACAAATTCCAGGTGCCGAAAATAATGTGTTCACTTCCGTTTATCACTCAAGGAGTGATGCTAATAATATCAAAATATAATATAATAATAATAATATATCATTTCAATTCCACTGAATTATACAGGGTCGATAACATTTTGCACCATTGAAAAAAATCATTTGAAAGTGGCGCAATTTGAGTTGTTACTATGTTAGGACCGCCATCTATTTTAGATCAATATTGATACCCTTTACTAATGTGAAAACTTTTCTGACTGTGGTTAAATGACAGGACCAACTCCATAAAGATTAATGGTTTACTTCAGCCTGAGGCAGGCAAATACTTATTGGTGATAAAATTCGCGTTGAACAGCTTCTTCAAGGAGAAAACAGTAAAATTGATAAAAAAAAAAAAAAAAAAAAAAAAAAAAAAAATGTTTTTCCTCCAGCGTTAACTAGACAAAAAACTTTTTAACATTTTCAATAGCCCCCCTTATGTCTATATATGCATCAGCTATGTCTACAGTGCAACAAAATAAAAGAAGCCTATTAAAAGTGTCCCACTGCAAACATTTCTTATTACAGTCAATGTCCATTTGCCTTCTATTATTCTATTATTATATTACTTCTCTGTAACAGATGTAACACCTTGCAAGCAGCCAGTGATGTCATTCTAAAGGACTAAGGTGGAAAATGATGATATGGTTAGCAGATGGAATATATAACCTATAAAATGTACTCTATAAAAGTACAAGCAGTATTAATGGTGCATAATGTTAATACAAGCATATCCCATAAAGTAAGATAAACCATATAAAATCATAAAAAAGATACTTAAAACATAGCTAAACATAAACCTTCTGTTAATGATGAATATATTAAAAAGCAATGTTTCCTGACTTTCAAGTCAAACGCAGATCTAATACAAAGTGTAATGTGTGTAAATAAATAGACTTAATGAGATACTTCTAGACATATCTATATAGTAAACGCTAAAGGAAAAGTTTGGATTAAAGTATTCCTTGGATACAATTCAAAAGTGAATGAGCCTGGAGCATAGTGTTCTGCCCACAGGGACATGGTGACACCGGAGATCACAAACAGGGACAGACAGTGACTTACTCTAGTGAACCAGCACAAGTCTCAAATAATCCATTCTATATTGTGGCATCGTTAGACCATTTTTTCTGCCCCTATTGTGCCCCGTCTTTCTCTTACCTCAGTGTTAATGGATAAACAACAAATGGCAATAATATACTGTTTAGAAAACAATTAGAAAATTAATTTTCTTTAAAACTTATAAAAGCAGAGCAATTGTGTTGCTGAAATCCAGTGCCAACAGCCATTTAACAGGCAGTAGGTAATCAGCAAATGGAATAAATTCAGCAGATATTGTTCCTATGCGGTGATTCATGTTTAAGTGTCTGTGCATTACAATGCCACTCAATACTTTACTTTTAAGGAAAGGTATGGCAGGACGGATTAATGCAATACATATAGAATGGTACCTTTCCAATATGCCAGTCTAATACATACATCTCCCTAGTTATCTTTTTTCTTACAAAGATCCCACAAACACACACACAGGAGCTCATAAACAAGTTGCCTGAGATTATAGGATCTGCCTTGTTGATACTGATAAGAACTTGCTGAAAATCCCCAAATCTTCTCCACTTTTTATCCTCTAATGCCAGGTAAATAACGTTAAACACGGGGCAGTTTTCATAAAGCAGACATTGCAAGAACTGAATTTAAACCCTTTGACAAAATATAAAGACTACATCAGGATTCCAGGCACATAACTTGTGTGAAACACATCATAAAATAAGCAATTACTAAACAGACAAAAATGACCAATAATTTAGATTGATAGAATAAAGTGAAAATTGTCATATCACTGCTTACATTTCTTATTAACATTTCACCAGAACATTACCTGTCTTGTATTGTGAATTGTATCCCCTGTGGGATGTCACTTGGTCATCAGTGGCAACTCTTTGACACCACTGTTATTACCCCTGGCCACCTTGTCCTCCAATTCTCTACCTCCCTCTCCTCTGTTTCTCTCCCTCCTCTTTTCTTCTAAGTCCTCTCTCCTCCCTCTGTCTCTCGCTGACGATGCTTTAAATCCTGGAAAAGACACGTGTCCCTGGTGTGAGGGATGTCTCTTTCTCTTCTTCCTCTTTCTACCTCAATCTCTATTTAATCTCCACCTTCCCCTCCTTATGCTTTGCTTTCCTTTTTATCAATATCTTTCCATCTTTCACAATTTCCTTTACGTATGTTTGTTTTCTTAGCAATGTACTATTTGCTTATTTTAATGTTCTTCCTTTTCATTTCTCTCTTCCTTCGTGCAACATCAGGCCCACCTTTTAGTCTTTCTGTAGACCACTATTGCTTGGACCTGAGTCTTTCTACACTCCCACCTTGATTGCCTCCCTCTCTTCCCTCCACTCTGCAGCAGAACTTTCTTAGTTTATATAGTACTGTCCCGTACCTGTGTAAACACACCCTGTGTGCTCAAATCTAACAGGTGCAGGACCTGCCCGCTTAACCCTTCACTAACACACACACATAATTAATATTACAATATAGGATTTTTAAAATGCTACCCACATTCATGGAGACATTGCAAATGGTTTAACTGTTAAATACTTGTCATTGTTCCTTATAACCACAACCTAGTACCTGATACATATATCTGTTGGCTCAGGGTTGCTTATTGAATTCCTTATAATGACTATAAATCCACATTTGCTCATTAACTGCACACTCTTGCTTTTTCATATATATATATATATTCTCTAACAGAAACACTAGCCAACTGGCATATTAACAGCACGGGTAAGGGACAGACGAAAGGTTAGAGAAACATATGCTGTGACAAGAATGCACACAAACTGCAATGAAAACACTCTATCCCTATTACATTACATTAATGTGGAGTCATCAGGCATTTTTGTTAATGATGTTATATGTACATTGGGTTCTTTTCTCTGTGTAAACTAGACAAAGAGCAAATTAAGCTGAAAGAATTGATGTATCGTTTCTTTTCTTTTTGTTGCTTTCCCCTAGTGGAATAAATAGGGTAGCATCCAGTTCAGTTGGATTTAAGGGATGTATGTCAACTACTACATATCCAAAAAAAATTTCAGAAAGATATTCAGTGACATAGAAGATAAAAAAGAAAAAAAATCAGGTGTGGACAGATTTTCTTTCTTATCAAATTGTAAAAAATGATTCTGGGCAGCAAGTCAAAATTGATTAGAAAAATGGGCGCTGTCAAAAATTTGGAGTGCAAGAATGTCTACGGCAGTACATGTCACCATTGAAAACCATGCCATAACTGAGATGAAAGCAGTAACTTATATCAAAAATCATCATTTTAACACTTTGTGTCCATTTTACCCTTCCATAAATAACCTCATAGAATATTAGGCTACCAATTATAAATATTCCGCACCCACATGTCACTTTTCTCACCTGTCGCTCATAACTTTTAATTTCAACATGGCAAACAGTAACTAATAGTTATTCTCTGGGCCACCATAAGAAATCATGGGGCCCCCTCAACATGTTTATATAGACCCTACTTACCCTGCAATCTGTCCGCTTACGTTTATCAGTAACCAGTAAGCTATAATCTTTATGTGGTATTCCTCACAAACCTACATTTGACTATCTATCTGGGCCCCCCTAGTTTGTCAAGCTGATGGCTCTCCCAACAGCAGTACCCCCTGTAACCCTCTATTGCAGCTGTCTGTAACCTTTTGGGCTGAGAGAGCCATATTCATGCAGCTCTGCTCAGCCCTTGTGAATCCGGAGCCATTGATGTCATGTGACATCACATAGGTGATGTCAGCGGCTCCGGATTGGCTAGCAATCCGGAAGCACTGAGAGATTTTTGCCGGCGATTAGCAGGCAGACTGTAACAAGTGGTGCTTGCGTGTGTGCACCGCTCATTAAAGTCAAAGAGCCAGATGTAGCCATCAAAAGAGCTACATCTGGCTCGAGAGCCATAGGTTACTGACCCCTGCTCTATTGGCAGCCCTGGTTATTCTATATCCTTTTACAGCCATTAACTCTATGCCTACAGAAAAGGAAAATCAGGAAATGTCAGATACACATTTTATGTCTAAATATCATTATTTTCAAATAGTCTAAACACTTTTTTTAGGGCTTATTTGCACTAGAAACATATTTCTGTGTGTCCGTCAGTTTCCAGTATCATTACAAATGCACACTTGGAAAATATAAGAATGCCAGTAGGATACAATTTCAGAAGATAAAAATAAATTGATGTTAAGCAGATTTGACCAATTTGCATTAAAAAACCAAGTGTGAATGCACGTGTCTCATAGAACCATGTAATGTGCAGTTCATGCAATTAGACCTTCTAAGTTGGTCCAACCAACAGGGTATCATTAAACCCACTATCAGTACCTCTAGCAATAACTGACTGAACTCTTGTCATGATAATTGGAGCTCTGTCCAGCTTCTACAACTTAATATGCATCAATGTGTTAAACAAATGAAATATGAAGAAAATTGACACCAAATCGCAATCCTGGTTATCATTCAATACAGAATGTACACTTGACAACAAAATACAGGTATCTGATTAAAGAAATCTTGGATGACCCTGTGTTTTTATTCACAGTATTGCAAGTCTAATACTATTTACTTATCACAGAATTCTCACAGACAACACACCCTATAACTAAGCACACAGATCACTTATATACTGTTTTTTAATTACTATTAAACTCGCTATGCAAAAAATACTTTAACAAGCACAGCAAGACCACCCCGTTCATTTAAAAAGCCTCAGGCCATTCATAAGCAAATTTAACAAAGCTGACTTTCCACAACATGCAAATGAAAGGGTGTTTTTTTTATTTTTTAAATAGCAAACCAATTAATTCCCAACAGTTACCTTCATTTTAATCTGAAACAGTACATCGTGTTCATCTCTAGATATCATTTCAATAAAGGAACTCCAAAGATATAAAAGCAATAGGCCACACATTCAGCTTAAGGGGGTTATTCACTAAAGTTCGAATTGTTGCGTATAGGTGCGAACTCGCCAGATAAAGACAGTCGCAATATGTTGCTACTGTCACAATTGCGTCTTTACAATGAGAATATTGTCGCAGTCGTGACTTTGTCATGGATTTGCTATGGAAATCTGCTGTTTGCGAATTCGACAGTCAAATTTGCACCTTAGTGAATAAATGTTTGCAAACACGTGAATAGCTGAACATCAGGCTATATACTGCCGGACATTACTTATATGAATAAGGTTATATGAAAGTTTTTACAAGACATTAGGAGAAGAGAAACACTGGACTGTCGCCTGTTGAAACAGTGTCATCAGGTTATGACAATGTATCTGCATTAATTTTGTAAGTAACATATAATTTTAGCTACAGTAGACAGAAGAGTTTTTCACACATATACAGCATATATTTTGAAACCATTTTAGTTTGTTTGCACTGCTATGCAAACTTTCTTTATCTCTCACATTCTCCTAATTATGACTAATACCTTTTGCCAGAAGGTAATCTCTGATTCCCAAGGCACTTGATTCCATAACTACATTATCAGGAAGCTGTTATGAGTACACTGAATATTACGATACACAACTATTTTCCCAGACACATTCTTGTGAAAACCTATGCGATTTGGTTGTAAAGAAGGTACAACTTTGCATATTTCAGTGCAACAATACTGGAAAATGCAGCACTAGGACCTTAAAAGGCTTAAAGTACCTTAAAGGCTAAAAATGAATACACACAGGACACCTATGAATTTTTGGCATAAATGATGAATTGCACTTATTGTTTAATTTGTTGGATAAATTTAGCTATAAAATGTATATGTATGTATGTATAATTTTATTTATAAAGCTCCACAAATGTATGCAGCGCTGTACAATTCAGCAATACAAATATGATACAGACATGGGAAAAGTACATTGTATAATACCCATGTTTAACATCACAAGGATACTTCACTTTAAGTGCCAGGTTGGGGTTGACACAAGAGATTGGTGGTTCCTCCCTCGTAGAGCTTACAATCTAAATGGGAGGAAGACTTACATACACAGAAAGAAGGGTAATGCTGTAATGTTGGGCGCTTGGTCTAGGAAAGGGTGTGATGAACTATAATATAATATTAGGCTCCTTTAGATGAGAGGCAGCTTAATAATCATAGGAATCAGGGAGATGCAATATTAGCTTATATTAAATATAATTGTATTTGTTCAGTTAGAAAAAACCTTTGATAGCATCCCCTGGACATGTGGTCCATGTGTGCATTTCTTTAACACAAGCATAGTATACTTACATCATGTACATACAGTGGGGGAAAAAAGTATTTAGTCAGTCACCAATAGTGCAAGTTCCACCAC
>WMED01030257.1:0-10129 GCA_019650415.1 Pipa parva
TTATTATTTATATTATCTATAATATTGTGCATTTTATTATTTATATTATCTATAATATTGCCCAGCTCCACCCTTCCTCCCCCCCTTTTTTTTCTTGTTTAGAAATAGAATAAATAGAATTTTTATTTCTCTTTTTACTTTTTGAAAATTCCTTTTTTTTTCCTACTAATATTTACAGACAAAGAAATCTGCTTTTTTTTTTTTCATTTCTTTAAACGTATTTAAAAAGAAAATGATGAAAAAATCTGAGACAAAGCAACCGAGCGTGAAAAGGAAATGGCTACATCGTACAGTGAGAATTTGCTCTTTCACTAATGTTTTAGGAGAATTTTAATTTTGCTGCAAATTCTCAATTCAGTAAACATGCAAAAACAGAATAACCACTAAATATTGGTTTACTTACTTTGATATTAAATAAGAGCAAACTCACTTTTCTGCATTTTTGAGAGACGATCGTTTTTAAATTAAAAAAAAAAAATGAATAATACATAGGAGTTTTTAGTAATTATTATATTTCGTAAATATTTCCTGAAAATTTCTAAGAACTTTGATTTTGCAAAAAAGTAAAACCTTTTCTTTTCATTAGAATAAAAAAACAGTATGAAAACATTAAATTCATTAAATAACCTCCCCTTTATTACATATTTCTGCATTTCTGAAAATTGTGGACCATTTCTAGATAATGATATTTTTTACTTTACTAAAGAACTCCATCGTCCATGAAAATGTATTAAATAAAGCTCATGTGACAGCAATGATTCTGATACTAAAGGAAGATAGGATTACAATAGATCATAGATGGCTGCAATTAGTGAGCAGATCTGCAAACACATTACAGTATGAATGGGGACTTCAGCTTCAAAGAAAAAATGTTAAATGTTTACAAGCACTGAAAATAATTACTGGTATGTCAATAAAAATAAAATATTTTCATTATTTTGGTATTAGTTGTCCATGCCTCAGGCAAACAGCATGTCACCTACTGAATGTAAACTGCAGGCGTTACAATATTCTACCATCAATGTAAATCAGCTGATTTAACACCAGAATAACTGGCATGATTTGTGTCCTTAAGGCTAGGTTCAGACTAGCGCTTATTGAGATGCGTATTTAGAAAAAGCGCGTCTAGCCTAACAGTACTTTATATCTGTGAGCCACCAACCATTTTGAAAGACAGTATGCTATACCAGACAGCATTGTGTAAATGGGTAGAAACATTTTAATATTTTGCTGTGAATAATTTTAGGGGCTTATTAATGATTGTCTGAACAATGGTGGAAAGGTCTCAACTTGCTTTCATTTACTATTTCTCCATCTTTCAGTGTGGCGAACTTGAGACCAATTTAGATGCTTATGATGGTCGCAGTCTTAAGGAACTCCTCACCACCCTGCGTGTACATGTAATTCATCTATTCGTCAAGTGTATGATGTTAAATTTGTTAATTTGACTTTGTCAGATCAAAGTGACAAAGTAGAGGGGTTGATGGCATAGCTCCGATGTGACATAATGTGACTGTTCAGACGTGGCAATAAAGGTTGCAAACAAGTGACAACATGAACTAGGGACAGGGAGATAATTCTCCTGATGAAGTTGCCAACATTGGGCAAAGAACCGCGTTGAGATTACCTTCTGTCTGTTTTTAACAAATGTTTTTTTTGTAACTGCTCGTTTGTGAGTATATTTTCATTTATTTTTTCCTCAATTAAAAGTGACATTTTACGCTATGGTGGTGTTTTTCACTTTTTTGACATCCAACAAGTTGAGCACTGCTGCTTAGACCGGCTGGGATTCTGCTGTTAATTGATGCAAGACTTGATGCAAAGATTGCCAATTGATGAATTTCTGCAGAGCATTTATTATATGTCTTATTTAAAGAAGATGTCTGGTGAGCATTCTCACTACTAGAGTGTTTAATTACACACATTTCACCATATTGGGGGTTTTCTTTATTGTTCACATTCACATCCTTTTGGAGTGATTATTCCTTATTGGATTCATTCCTTTGGTGGCGTTTAAATTTCTCTATCGCCTAATATATTTTTGGTAAAGCACTATTGTATGCTTTTGTTTTTTGCGCTTTTTCTTATAGGATTTTTGATAGAAAGGGATGTAATGCTCACTTATATACAGTTCGTGGGATATAGCGAGGATGACATCACTGTGCATAACTCCAAATCCTA
This sequence comes from Pipa parva, assembly GCA_019650415.1. Taxonomy (NCBI): domain Eukaryota; kingdom Metazoa; phylum Chordata; class Amphibia; order Anura; family Pipidae; genus Pipa; species Pipa parva. The sequence continues at coordinate 2,182 of WMED01030257.1, forward strand.
CTACTGTTCGACTGGCTATGCTGCAATACGCAAGAAATCACAAACTCGCAAATATCCGAGCATAGAGATCCAAAGTGACAGAAACACACGACAGATAAACCACTTTTATGCAAAAGCACCATAGTGTTTAGTGTTGAATGTGAATACAATACAAAGCATGAGTTTTTCATGGTGTCCATATTGTGATCTTTCAGCTGTTGTTTACTAAAATATAAAAGTTCCAGAATTCTCAGCTAAATTTGTTCAGTTAAAGAGACACTACTATCACATTTGATTTCTTGTTCAAGTTTACATAATTTAATGCAGTGCTGTTATCACCTACATTATCAAGCTTTCCTATAATTATATAATAAAATGTATAGGTTTTCTCTGATCTGGTGTATCTGGGCCATTGCTTCTGGAAGGACCCAATGAGCTCACTTAGCACGTTTGGCTTAAAACGAATGAAGGGCTAAGCTGCGTGGGTGATTTTTACTAGTGCAATTAAAAGCAAAAAAGAGGAGCAAATAAACTATTTTATTTTTAAAGATGGATCATATGCTATTATGAGTGATTATGTTTTTTTAAAAGCCTTTTAATTTTTTCTCCTAAACACTTTCTTAAAAAAAAAAAAAAAAAAAAAAGCCAGCGATCTATTAGATGTAATTAATTTAGTTTCCCATTCTAAGAATATGCAGAGAAAAGAAAACCAATTGCACTGCTAACACAGTATGGGGGTTATTGACTAAAGTCAGAATAGTTGCGTAAAGATGTGAAGTTGCTAGATGAAGCCAGTCGCAATAGACAGCTAGGGAGTAATTCACCATTGGGTGAAGTGAGTTCCGAATCCTTCAGCTCACTTCGCACAGACTGTTATGCGCTCGCTGATGTCCTGCACGCGGACATCAGCGTGCGCATTAAAGGGATTCCAGTCTCAGAGGGGCAACTCTTTTGGTCTCGCCGAGACTGGAATCCCTTTAAAGCACTCGCTGATGTCCGCGTGCAGGACATCAGCGAGCGCATAACACCATTTGTGAAGTGAGCCGAAGGATTCGGAGCTCACATCACTCAATGGTGAATTCCCCCCTTAGTGTTGCAGTCGTGACTTTACTATGGGAATATTGCCGCAGATTTGCTATGGGAAGCCGCTGTTTGAGAATTCAACAGTCGAATTCTGACTTTAGTCAACAAACCCCTAAATTGGCTCACTGAGCTTCAGTTGGCATCTAACAGTACAATTTGCACAACTGTAACTTACTTACAGTAGTTCCTTATCACAATTTCTCTAGTTTAGACGATTGACCATTAATGATTTCAGAAAAAAAATAAGCTACTAAAATCATTTGTTAAACTTATAAATGAACCAGAACTACCGTCCCTGACTTCTCTCTAGGTGGAAGTTTAGCTGGTCCATCAGTCACACTTATTATGACTAGTCAGGTCATTGCAAACAGGATAAACCTGATTGGAAACGACAGACATTTAAAGTTTCCAAAGCTTGACCATTCCTAGGAGGGTTTGTGAGAACCATATAAATGAAAGCTTGGTTTACCATTAATACTGAAGGAATTATTCATGGAAAGCCATACTACTAAGGTAAAGTACGGCTAACTTTTCCTCAAAAATTCGACTGAAAAACTCAATCGAAAAAAATCTTGTGATATTTACCACGAGAAACTTCTGAGATTTTGCGGGATTTATTCCCGCAAGATCTCGGAAGTTTCTCATGGTAAGTATCGCAAGATTTTTTTTCAATCGGATTTTCAAGGAAAAGCGAGATTGCGCTTCTCTGAGTTTATTAAATTTCGCCCGAATTCAAATGACAATTTTCCTTTTCTGGGGTTAATTGCCCTTTAACTAATGCAACAAAAGGACTTAGAAAACAAAAAAGCCTTTATTTATGTGTATAAATATATGTACACATTTGGTGGGAAATGTACAACTGGTAAAGCTACAAATTTTCACAGTTTTGCTATTGGCAAAAAAAAAAAAAAAATTTCACAAATGTTTCACAAATGTAAGATTCAATCTAAAAATTGTACAGGTCAACTCACTGGTTCCAGTGCCGGCGGGGCAAGTTTCTGTGAGTAAACTGACAAGTTGCACAATGAGATCAGGAAAAGGCAAAACCAGGTTCAGGTGGGACAAGCCTATTATTTTTCGGCGGTATTGCCTTTTTTTACTTACAGAGGATATTTATAAAAGTCAAAATGATTGATTACTTGGTAAAGGTGGTGAAATATCAGCAATATACTGATTTCTTGGTTTGTGACAATTTATAAAACTGTTCTGTCTAATTATTTTTTCCCAAAAAACTTTTTGCTTGACTTAGGGGGTAATTCAGCATAGTCCGAACTTACCCTCCGATCCTTCGCCTCTGATCACACAGACTGTTATGCGCTCGCTGATGTCCTGCGCACGGACATCAGCGAATGCTTTAAAGGGATTCTAGTCTCGGCGAGGCTCAACTCGAGTCGCTTCGCGAGCCTCACCAAGACTGGAATCCCTTTAAAGCGTTCGCTGAAATCCGCACACAAAGCACATCAGCGAGCGCATAGCAGTCTGTGCGAACAGAGGCAAAGGATCGGAGGGTACGTTCGGACTATGCTGAATTACCCCATTAGGCTGGCATAACCCCATTATTCCCTTGCGGAGCAGGTCCGGCCATTTTAGTGCACTCTGATGTTTTTTTTCGCATCAAAAAAGATTGTCAGTATCGTTAAAGATCTGTAATGGAACCAGAACCACATTGGAAACAATGCAAAGATATTCATCTTTTTCAATATCGCCCGTTTTTATTGAACCCTATATAAATCTGTCGAATTGAAAAGTACAGTGAAATTGAAAGTGAACGCATCAAAATGAATCAGGTGGTCTAGAACTTTAAAAAATATCCCCCATATTGTCTTACATTAGCAAATCATGCTAAATTAAATGTTTTTAATTTAAATTGAATTTAAAAATGACTTACCTTTTAACCATTAGTTACTACTACAAACACTGCTGTGAATTCCTCAATGGACACAGCTGAGGAATGAGTCCTGACATGTGGCACGTGCCATAGTAACTAACAGGTCTGCAATATGAATGGTAAAGCTACACTTCTGCATTTATTACTTCTTGAATCTCCCAGCAGCTCCCCAAAGCAGGCAGCTCAAGCCCAATCAGCAGAATCCCTGCTTAAACCAGTAAACTTAGCACCACAAAACAAAAGAACACCTCTTGTATCTGTCTCTTTTCACTTAAAACAAGAAGAGAATTTGCTAAAAGCCAAAGAACTTGCTTTTTACTCCTGGGAGCAGGTTGCAACACTGGTAACATTCCTTAAACTTTAAATTCTGGGTGGCTTGAAAACAATGCAGTGAGTAGTAGTTCACCTGCAGTTCAACAGCACCCAAAATCCAGATGTGTTCACCTGGCACTGCCTGTTCAGTTCTTGTTGAGATACAATTCCCAGCATTGTCTGTGAGTTAAACTTGTTTTATGGGCGACAGACATTCAGAGAACTTGTTGAAAAAAAATTATAATGCAACCTTGAAGTTGTAAGGGTTAAATAAAGGTGGCTGACTGGTTCCAGAACATAAGAGGTTAAAATGACTTTGGAACACAGTTAAACATGTAAACATGCAACTGCTGGATTTGCACAGAGTGTTGTTTCAGAGAATAAAAGGGTTAACATACAAGACTACAAGTCCCAGCATGCACTGGAATGTCGGAGATGAAACATAGGAGGGCGGTTGATGAAGCACAGGGGACTAAAAGATGTAGAGAGTTTCTGGGGGCTGATAAAGAGTAAGAAGTAAGTGGGAGTAGTCATAAGGATTGTTAACATTGGGAAATGCACAGAGACCATATAAGACAAACTGGAGAGGCACATGCTCCTGTGGGCTAATAAAGTTGCCTTATTTTTGGCTCAAGTCAAACTGGTACCCCCTCTGCACATTTCTACAGATGTCACACCCTGCTACGTATAAAATCAATTTGGCAAGGGACTTCAGTGTCAGTCACGGACCCAGGGCCTTATTGACTAAAGGGCAAATAGTCATGTAAAGCTCCAAATTCACATCTATTCGCCACTTCCTCGGGTTCTCTTATTGATCAAAACTCTGCATTGTGACGAATACGTGACCAATTTAGACAACTACGATATTGCGATCTTGTGGCGAACTTCGCATCACTTTGCGTCCACAGGTACTTATACTATTGAGGGTGGCCAATGGCAGGGCTCCGCATTCTACTTCTCTCCTACTGACTATAGTGGCTACAGTGACTATGGTGGCACACTACGCATTAAACGGCAATTTCTGCTGTCTGCATATTCAGCAAAACTATTCACATCTTAGTCAATCATGAGAAGTGAATTTGTGACTATTTTGGTGATGCGACTCAAATTGTAGAGAAGTGAATTTGACAGGTGAATTCACCCTTTAGTTAATCAGGCCCCCAGAGTCCCAGACACTCTGCTTGGATGGCGTATTTCCCTTCCATGTGCAGTAAAAACGCATCATCTGAATATGGATTTTTTGCTGCCAAGACACATCTGAATCCAGGATAAATAAAGAATAGGGTGATAGAAACTAGATTCAAGTGACTGGCATTAACAGAGCAGTACATCGCTACATCTGGCCCCTGTGAATTAATATAATAGGGGTAATAGTAAAGCATGCGCAACTCATACCGTGCAAACAGGACGCACAGTGCGAATGTGCAAATGATTTTGCCATAGGAATTATATGGATGCTTCTGCATGTGAGCAGATGGACATACTGCAACCATCTGGCTGATTTAGAGGCCAATCTATCAAAGGTGCAAATTGTGCTCTTCAGATGTGCGATTCCACAGAAGCCAACTGTCCATATTCAGAAAAGATTCTATTGTCTGTGATATTTATTCTTACACAGTGCGCAAAATGACATCAGCTGATTATTTATGCAAATTCCAGCCACATCAGACTTGTATCTGCACAGGTCTAGGCAATTACCTTTATCCTATGCTGAGCCTTCCTCTCTCTTTACTTAATTTCACTGCCTCCCACCGAAAGGAGTGCATTATGTCTCCCACTGAAGGGAGTGTACTATATCTCCCACCCAAAAATGGAGAGTATTATGTCTCCCACCCAAAAATGGAGTGTATTATGTCTCCCACCCAAAAAAGTGTATTATGTCTCCCTCCCAAAAATGGAGTGTATTATGTCTCCCTCCCAAAAATGGAGTGTATTATGTCTCCCACCCAAAATGAGTGCAGCTATTATTTAACCCTACAGTTACCACAGCATTAGTCTCAGCTGTTACAAGTTATCAAATCATTAACATTTTAAAAAAATCTACTGTTTCCACAGAGGAATAATATTGTGTAATGGGTGAATGGAAGTTACAGTTTATAAACCTTAAATGTAATAATTTATAAGAATCCTACTCAATTCTGGACAGACCATACAACTTTCAGGTTAACCCCTTGCTTTATACACACACAGGGGGTTTAACTTGGGGATCATAGATTCTGGTGTAAAGTCTACACTGGGCACACCCAGTGTTTGCCTTCTCCCCTCAAACACCTGGCACCTGGCACCCAGCACCAGCAGTGTTGTGGCACAGCATTATCTCAAATCATATCAGTTCAGCAGCAGTTTGTTGATTGGCATTGCTACATTACCACCATGGGAGAAATGTATCAAGTGACGTTAATGTAAAAATAGCAAATTGCGTCCATTTATCATTCACCTTGCACCAGCTGAGCCTTTTTATTTTATTTTTGTGAAAATCAGCATTTAAGACCAGAGGCTTTTGATGTAAGAAACTTAGAACAATTAAAAGACTTATTATAAGATAATGAATTCTAAATTTATTATAAATGAATGCCTGCCTGAACCCTGGCGTTAGAGAAATAGGTACACATTTGTGTAAAAAATGTCGGCATATACCATTTGCGTCCAGATATAAAGGAGATGTCTTGCACCATTACATCACGTACCACGTGACGCACGGTGTGATTACATCACTGCTGACTGCACAGCTGTCACATGTGACATTCTACACACCCCCAGTGTGCCCGCGTATGATCAACTCACAACAACACAGTATGAATACAACACCATTCCTATTCGCCAGACTATGGCTCAGAAAGCCATGTGTAACAATATGCTCCATCGCCAAAAGAAATACACAGTTTAGTGAATATGTAGAAGTCATTTTGCTACAATACAAGAGAATTGTCACAATGTATGGAAAGTTCACCCATTCATTTTGCTGTCAGGTAAAGTGGACTCAAAACATAAATTATTTCATCTTTCCTGGTAATTATGCCTCACACCAAATGTCACTGAAAAGGCCCCAGGATAACCTGTGTGTAATGCCAGTAAAGTGAGGTTTCCTTACTGGTTTCATCTCCCACAGGGGGTTACTCTCTCAGACATGACAGTGGTAACCCTGGGCAGAGGCTTTCCCTCCTCATCGTCATATAAAATCTTTAGATATTTATTAGAGGAGGAGGCTGGGTGTGTGACACTGAGTGGAGAGGGTAATTTAAAGAGGAGGAGAGAAGCAGTGGAAGTGTTAAGAGGAGGATCACTAAAGACATACACAGCAGGAGAGGACAGCTTCTCTGAAAAGACACCGCCACCATCCCAGGCTCTCATTACAAACTTATTAGCAACAACTTTGTGGGGGACCACTCTGCCTGGGCTCATTGAGGGATAGAGAAGTAATGGAAGCTCAGGATGTGAGACCCTCCACAGACAGAGGTGTACAGGGTTCAACAGAAGGGGACATTCCTAACAGGGACAATAAGGTAGTGTGAAAAGGTACAGGGCAGAAAGGGTATTACAAGGGGCAGTTCCTGAGGGTGAATCAACAGAATATTTTCACTAGGGCAGAGTGAGGGGCAAGTGCAGGTCTGAGAGGGTAAAACAAAGAGGGCACTGGCTGAAGTTCTGTGGGTACAACAGAGAGGACAGTAGGAAAGAGAGGCAAGTGCAGCTCTGAGAGGGTAAAACACAGAGGGCACTGGCTGAAGTTCTGTGGGTACAACAGAGAGGAATTGTCACCCGGTGGGGTAAAACAGAGAGGACATTGCAGGCTGGGGGTAGAAAGGGCACTGCAGCTGAGGGTGAAACAGAGAGGGCCTGAGGGAAGAAAGGTCACTGCAGCTGAGGGTTAAACAGAGAGGGCACTGCAGCCAGGGGGTAGAAAGGCTACTGCAGCTGGACGTGAAACAGAAAGGGCACTGCAGCCTGGGGGTAGAAAGGCCACTGTAGCTGAGGGTGAAATAAAGAGGGCACTGCAGCTCATAGAGGTAAAATCTAAGAGGACCATGTAATCCTGGGGGGCATGCATTATAAGGCAGCCAAGTGCTCACAGTGGAGAAATCATGCAGTGAATATTAGGGAGCTATCTCCTATTCCCACACCCAGTGAACGAATTGTCATTCTGGGACTTGCATTCTGACTGATTCCCTTCTGTTGGCTACAGAAACATGAGCCTTAGTGCCCCTGAGTCACACCTAAATGAACTAAAGCACCAGGGCAGAAAAGGCTAACAGGCTGAGGGTCAAATCCCAAACTGACCACAAAGGGGCATCATGGCCAGGAGGCTTATAACCCCAGTCATTGTCACACTGGTGGGACTGCTCATCACAATACGAAGGTAATGTTGACTTTCTGTGTGTGCATGTTTGTACTCTTGTACCTAAATAATGGCTGAAATGTGCTGAACTAGATCTCCCAGCATCATTGGTTAACCCTAAACTCCATACAGCTGGTCACGTTTCGGAGGGTGTAGTATGTAAATTTAGTGAAATATAACACAAATACAGGAAAAATAGTTTATGTTCACTGCAATTATATTATTTCAGGAATGTCTAAAATACAGTTCTCTAGAATGTTAATCTGCAGTACCCAGCATCCTCCACCGGTTTATGAGGCATGCTGGGAACTGTAGTTCAACAAAGGCCCCCATTTGGGGGGGGGGGGGGG
>WMED01030258.1:0-10129 GCA_019650415.1 Pipa parva
GAGGGTTGGCAAAAACCCATTGTTCCCTATGTAGGTACTTCAAAACATTTTTCTAAGTCCTTGTCAAAAAGTTCAGCAATATGGACTGAAAAGGAAAAGGTGCTCTATTGAAAGCAATGTAAAGTGTAGTAGTATAAACACATCATTATTTATAAATATCATTCTTTTTCACTATTGGTGAGTTTTATTTACCACTACATAAATCAGTCAAAATTGAAAATGCGGCAAAAAGAAAATAAGGAAGATCATAAATTGAAACAGATGGAATAGCACTGAAAAGGTTGAAATGACATTGACAAATACCCCCTTGAATAATTTTTTCAATGGCCAATTTGACCTCTGTGTTCAAAGTCCATATGCTTAATTTCAACTATTATTTTTGCTACCTGCTTTGAACTTTTTCCAGAAGCAAATAATGATTCTTATGACTTGGTCTTGATTTCTGTCTGTATCTAAACTAGATATTTAAACCACAGGGCACCTCTAGTATCTGGGAATCTCAAGGGGTTATTGACTAAAGTCCAAATTATTGAGTAAAGGTGTAAATTTGCCAGTTAAACATGGTCATAATAGACAGCTACTGTCTCAGTCATGACTTCATTAAGGGAATATTGTTGCAGTTGTGGATTTGCTATGGGAATCCGCTGTCTGAGAATTCGATAGTCAAATTCTCACTTTAGCCAATAACCCCCTTACTATGTAAACTTAATCTTGGCCTGTCCTACAGCAGTAAACATGGCCACCCCTAAAGGGAATTAAACTCATATTAAATTGGCTTTCTGGCCACTCCCTTATTCTTGAGGATCCACCCATTCACTGTCTTATAAATTACATTCTATTTCTATCACATTAAAGATACAACAATATAGCTATGGGTGAACTTCCTATTTTAATGCTTCTTATTGTTAACCAGTGTTTAGACTTTAATATAGATCTTGTAATGTCTACGAAACTGCTTTCTAGGGCAAGTGGGGATAAATGGAACACAGCATTTATCAGGTAAGTAAAAGTCATTTTGAATGACATAAGGTTCTGTAATCTAAATTGTGTATTATCCAAAGAAACACTAGTTTGACATAATTTATTTAAGTGGTATTACCACATATAGTACATACCAATACATACAAAAAAAACCCACTGAAGCAGAGACCAGGTTGTATTTCCAAACAGAACATGATTGCTGCCGGTTAAGAAATTCAAAATCTGATAACAAAGCTCTATGTCACTCCTGTCACATTGGAACTTAATAAACAACATAGACACAAACACACCGGATTTTCTTTTAGCAAACCTGTGCATTTCAGGAATGAACTTGTCTTGTTTTTAAAGTTCAGTACATAGTTGCAAATACAGCTGACATTTACCCAGCTGATAAACCCATTAAACAGCAAATCCCTGTGTTCTCTTTCTTAAGTGCTAAGTGCATTTAACTTCATATTTCTGACTCTGCAGAGGAGTCAGCAGGTTTACTGGTATTTTGTAGCTTCTTATGTTCCATTTGTTAGGACTATGTCTAATTTTAATAATGACCTTTGTGTGTGTTTTTGTATCATTTATCTTTGCAGTGTCTCATTTTCCCATATTTGCCTTCAGTAAGGTCATACTATCAAATGGTGCCTTGGTATAGTAAGGCCTTGTAATCTGACAACTGATTTATCTAACCAATTCAATTTATTTGCCAAATTTAATAGCCATCTAGTGCATCTGACTCAACCTTCTCTGTCATATAATGCCTTCTTTTAAAACTAGGAAATAAAGACGCTATTTATCTACTAAAATAAAAACAAAACAGCAGCATAAAAATGTCTAACTACAGTATTTATTTTCTTTAATCATTTATGATTTTGTTTTTCTTGAAGAAATGATTTCTCTGAGTGTAACAGTTCAGTAAACATTATTGGTTGTCTTTAATTTTAGCGAGGAATAAGGTACAGATCTGCAGAATAGTATGAATAGTCCAGTCATGATCATACCTTTATATTATTTAGTCAGGGCTTTTTTTGCGCCGGTACGCGGTGGTACAGGATACTAGAAAAACTGAAGACTTTTGCTCTGAAGACTGAAGACTTTTTGTTCAGCGCAGCAGGGTAACCAGGCTGGCACAGTGTTCAGCGCAGCAGGGTAACCAGGCTGGCACAGTGTTCAGCGCAGCAGGGTAACTAGGCTAACACAGTGTTCAGCGGAGCAATGTAACAGAGATAGCACAGTGCCCAGCAGCCGGTCCCATTCCAAGAAGCAGCAGTGGCTCAACTGATAAAGGCGAGAGCCTCCCAGCAACTCTCTCTTCCGAATGCAGTGAAAGCTGACACGGAAACACTCGATGAGGATTACCCTGACGATTACTTCTGCAAATTATCGAATCATCGAGGAACACAGATTAACTGGAAAATTGTGCCAATTTCATCTATAGTCGATAGTATCGAAATGTGTACCGGCAAATATTTTTTTTTTACAAAAAAGCACTGTGTACAGTAATGCATTTATTTAAATTTTCTTTCAAACTGTGAGTTAAAAAGAATTCCACCACCAACCCCCCACCATGACAAGTGTATTTACAACTGCTCCAGTAGGCTATTATTTCAGTGTAATTCCTTTTTGCCTGTACTTAGTATTGCTTGTAACCTGATGAAGGGAGGACAGACCTCTCGAAAGCTTGTCTGACTAAACTGACTGTTAGCCAAATAAAAAGAGTATCATTGAATATTGCAATACTCATCTTTATATATATATATATATATATATATATATATTCATAATCCATGCCCTTCTTAGTTATGTTTCCCAATTGAAAGCAACTGACAATTGTATTAAATATTACTCAGTAGTTAGGTGTCATTTGTTTAATTAAATCAGTTATATTATCCTTTTTGTAGTCACCAGATAACAACCGAAAAGGTTGTTTTTCACCTTTCCGAGTTTATTCGAAGTAAAAACTGCCTTTCGATTGAAAAAAATATTGATCAATTTTTTCAGATCAAAACCTTTCTATCTATCTTTTTGATCTGCACATTAAAAACAAATGATTGCTTAAAATAATTAGTACTTATAATAGGTCAGCTGCATGTAGAGCTTTTTCATGGTTTGAAGAAACAAAATTTGTATTATACAACTCAATTTAAATACAAGATGTTAAATTCAAGAAAGGAATAAAAAAAAAATTCTGAAAAAGAGACCATTTTACATAGTTTTTCTGACATTATAAAAACCTTCTATCTTTTTTTCTTGCTGTCAGTTAGTAACTGACCTTCTTGTGGCTGTACTACTACTGATTGATAGAGGCTGTAATAAACTGTCTCTATTGGTTTTCTGTTTCCTTTTATCTAGTATAGGAAGCAGAGATAAAAGCAAGGCAAATATGTATCTATTTGTTAGCTTGTTTATTTTGAATCCACTAGCATAAACCAAACTACGGTAATTGCACAGGTGTATTTATCTGGTTCTCTGTTATGTATTTTCTTTTTCTTTTTTTGGTGGGGGAAAAATGATCACTAAAACAGCCATTGCTGAAACAGATACACTGTGTGGACATGAAATCATGTTTGCTTTTGTGAAAATTGGAAGATCCTGTTATGTTAAATATCAGCAAGGCGCACAGCAAAAGGTTCAAAGTGGGAAGATGGTACATTTTTTTTAACTTGGTGAGACTGCAAGCATAAATAATAGAGGACTAAAAGAGGCCAGATGAGTGGTAGGAGATGGGGTGGAAGAGAATGCAGGGCATGTTTTTAATGTTACAAAGTCAAGCAGGTGCCTGAGAGGAAGGGAGGCTAACTAGATTTCATCTTTTATATAAAGATAGTGGAGAGGATATCTTAGAAGAGGCAAAAATACAGAGACGATATCATTCATGAAGCTGCATGAGGAACGGACTCCCTGGGATAAGGGCAAAAGGAAAAATAGCAATGAAGTGTCAAATAGTGTATTTCCTACCTGGCGATAGGATTTGGGATACTTTGGAATGACTGTATAGAATATTTGGAATAGCTGGAGAAGTTAATGCTTAGATTAGACAATAAAGTCAGAAGGAAGTGTTTAGGCTTATGAATAAGTGTTCTAACTTTGCTGTTGGCTATTTAATCTGATGCAGGAATGGGTTTCACCTGAATGATGATGGGGGAGATATGGTGGTTTTAAAGATATCTAGAAATCCACCATATTACCTTGGTTATTAGTTTATTTTCTATATTTTCTGTCAGTTTTCTTGTTACAGGAATCTTTACACCTGGTTACTTAACTTCTCTGCTTTCCCCATTAATAGCTTTGACACCCTTGGTTAAAAAATCTTTTGAAGTCTGGCAGTTTTGTACTCAAGTAGTGGATAGCTAAATGGGGATTTTAAATGGACAACACTATTATAAGATAGGTTCTCTTTCCTAAGGTTCTCTGCAAGACAGCATCCTCATAGAAAACAGCAAGAAGCCCTGAACAGTCACAAGCAGCTGTAATTCTCTGTAATTATTTAACACTTTAGTGTAAAATAGATTTATAACTTTCTGAATTTCCATTGTATGAAATTAACAATTTCCAAAATTTGGATTTAGCATAATGCATTTTAATGAAATAATTATAATGACAACATTGTCACTTTTTTATGAAACATGGTACTTTCAACTTACATCAAGAGAACTGCACTGGTGACACTGGTGTATTAGCTGTTTTGATGATATAGTAAATTTCTGCATATTTTGTTATCTAGACATGTGGTCTGAAAGTACATTGGCATTTCTGTGGAAAGCCTTGATTTTTTGCAATGCTGTTTATGTAGGTTCCTTCCCACAATACAGATATTTAAATACTTTTTACATTTAATTTGTTCATAGTGTGACCTTATATAAGAGAATATCAAAGCAAACACATGTGTAGAAATATCATATAAACAGAAGTTGCCTGGAGGTAGGGTGACTGTAACTTGCAGATATGTGCTGCTCCTTTTGTACCACCACCAGGTACTATCACTTAAAAGAAACAGATATGAAGTAGACAATGTAGAGACTTGTTTAGTTTAATCACCTTAGTTTCTTGTGTCATTACATGTTTCAGACATTGGGTCCTTTTTCAAGTGAAATTTTCTGCCAATATCCATAACATTTCTCCTGCTTATTCCATTGCCATATAAAAGGGACTTGTGAATAAATGAAAATTAGTCAGATAAGCTTTATTATATCAAGACACCAAACCTAGAATCACAGGGACAGTTCCTTATGTACATTTGAAAATTTGTAATTTGTGACAGACTATTTGTGAAAGCTAAGACTGCAGTAAAAGAAGCAAACTCCCTGCTTCTTTTCTGTTCCAATGACTGATGACTTGAATCAAAAGTCAGGTTAGGCAGAGCTAAACGATGATTGACATTATAGCTCCTCCAATCAGATCCCTGCTAGATCAAGATTAATGGGATCTCTGTTTCCTAAAAAAAAGTCTGCTAAGTGGATCTGACAGGTTCACTTTAAAACATTGTGACAGCTCAATTTATAAATGCAAATATAAAAATTTTAGTGTGAGCTAAGTTTTATCTCGGAAACATTGCAGAATTGATGTCCTTGCAACCGAGTAGCAGCTTCATAGCAACCAGTGGAAACTGTCCTAAAAACCAGAAACAATTCTTAGTAAGATAAAAGCCTAAATAATATATACACAAGAAATACCCCCCACCTCCTCCCACATGCCCATCCCAACCATACATCCTACACCCAACTCACATCTAAGGAACTACCCATAGGGAAAATTAATTGAAACTTTCAATTTGAAAGCAAACAAACAAAACTAAATAAACAGACATAATTGATGTAAAATACAATGTTTATTTTAATGAATCAGATGAAAATTACAAGAATGAACATAGTACAACTAACTGTGATAAAAGTTAAAACTAATAGATGAAAACTGTTATCGATAAAGTTACACATGTACAAATTCTGATGACATTCCAAAGAATTTCTTTTTCCAATATGAACAATTATTAATGTTTCCTTTTCACCTTGTTCTGTTTTTTTTTTTCAATTTCAAAACTCAATAAAGAAAAAATTATAAAAAAACAAAAAATATATACACAATAAACATGTAATTTAGAAAAAGCCACTAGAGATTAATTAGGGCCTTATTGACTAAAGGCCAAATAGTCATGTAAAGCTCTGAATTCCCATCATGAGAAAACTCTATGTGGTGAATACATGAACCATTCAGGCGACTGTGATAGTTGTGATCTTACGACACACTTTCCATGAATTTGCATATGTGTACACAAGTACTTCTACTGTTGGTAATGTGTCAAAGGAATGATTTTGACTAGGTGTACTTCTCCAAATTCACCCATTTGACTTCGCCACATCAGAGTGGCCGAAATGGGGGGCTCATCCTACTTGTACCCAACTGACTACACCACACAACACATCCAACCACAATCAATGCTATCCACTTGTTCGACAAGTCTATTCACTGCTTAGTCAATAATGAGAAGTGTATTGGCGCCTATTTTTTATGCAACTCAAATTGTAGCGAGGTGAATTTGACAGGTGAATTCACTAGTTAGTCAATAAGGCCTTAACTATTACAAGAATCATTCATACAAATCAATATGAAACAATTGGCTGTATTTCCTACTAAAAAATCATGTACCAAATAAAACAAACAAATTTGGGACATATTTATAAAGGTTTCTGCTGATTTATGTAGAATTGAAAACAAATTTTCAATGTAAAAAAAAAATGCATAAACAAGTGACTTTCAACATGACAATAAAAGCTTTTTAAATAGATGGTAATGAAAAAAATATACATTGTTTCTCTAGCAGTAAGAGGTTGAAACTTTTCAAACTTTTATAAAATGTATAAATATCCCCTAAGATTGTGTTTTACATTTCTTTACACTAACATACAATTTTGTATGGATATGTATTGTGTATTCTGTTTTTGAATGATATGTAAATAATTAACATTTAGCACTGTTTAGCATATGTTTATTATCGCAATAAGAACCAAGTATTCAATTCACCATTATTGTTTCTTTACAATGTTTGTTGTTTTCCAATTGATTCCTAAAGTGTGTACTGTAATTAAATAAATCTTAGCAAAATTTAATATTAATAATACATTATAAAGTGGCTAAACTGCAACTGAAATGCATAATTAATCACAAACATGCTTTTATTACAATATGGACATTTTGGGTATTTTCTTGGTTTGCTATGGACAAAGTAACATTTTGCCAAGGTTCCCCTTGTGTGACTGATTAATTACTTTGAAGTGTCAACAAAACCATTTACAGTTAGGTCTAATTAAGTCCATTGTAAGTTACCTAATGTGATGGAGCTAATTTTGTTTACAGTTCAGAAAGATTTAAGTAGTTACTGGGCTAAAATTAAATAAATATATTTTACAAAGTTCTCATTGTGATTGTGAAGAAATAATCATATTAAAGTTACAGTAAAGACACCAACAGTTAATTGTCCATTGTTTATATATTTGTTACTATTAAATTATGTATTTTGTAAAGTCTGCCACTTTCACCTATTTAAATTATGTTACAATTTATTGTCATTGCTGTACAAATACTTTACTGGAGGGGTCATTCCTGGATAAAATATTGAGGTAAAAGCTGACAAGCTTGAATTTGCAAGAGGAAGAATAGCACTGCTAAACGTTTCCCACTTGGGGACACAATACAGGCAAATATATAATGTGATGCTAGCAAAGGGTCAATGGAAAAGAGTGAGAAGAATTAAATGCACAAGGTGGCATTTACTTTATAGACATGAATTGACTTCTGGTGCTTCACATAATATCTTACAGAGTTTATACAGATGACTAAATGTACTGGGAAGTCCATTTGTAGGTTATTTAATGAGAAAAGGGATACTTAGTAAAGTAAATAGAGAGAGCTTCTTTTTGGGGAGTAAAATGTTTTTCATCACAGTATTTTCAATCTAAAAATGACATGATTTATCTGAACAATGATAGTTTTTGGTCAAACTAATGCAACAATCAATTTCCATGTGATGAAAGAAGTTTTAAAAGCTTGAATCAGTGACTCATTCACCAGTCATATAACCCTCTATATGTTCTCAATTACAAATGAGGAGGATCAAAACTGATTTATGTAAATTAATCACAAATCCTGAAGGGAGTGGGACATGTATCAAAGCATTTCTTTTTACTCCTTTGGTCAGCATGGTGGTGAAAAAATGTTAAATTAAATGCAGGGGCCTTTTCGATCCCATAACCCCAAAGGACACAGCAAATCTTTTTTTTTTCAATGTCTCAGAGGAGTTTCCATACTAGTTTCTGGACCTCCCAAGACAGAAAATTTGTCACAAACCCTAAACTCATTAACTCATCTCTAGTCAAAATTTAGTATTTGTGACCTCCATTACCCTATTTGTTAGCTAAACACAGCTGGTCATGCAGTGTGTATCATCAACTGTCTCAACTTGACAAACTCGACCAAGTTAATTCCATAAAATCCATGTTAACACCATTAAAATCCATATAAAATGTAACATCTCTTTACAATAGAAAGAAATTAAACTTTATAATGTACTTCCTATTAATACTTATATATAAGATAGAGCTTTGATAAATAATAATTCCCATGCCCTTTTTCTGCTAACCTAAATTACCAGCAGAAGGAAGTAATTTGACTTGTTTTGGGGGCAGTAAAATATTAAAATGCTTACCTACTTGCAAGAAAGCTTTGAAGTAAACAGTAATTAATCTGCTGTTGTTCAGAATCATTTCTGTGTTTCTTTCTCTCTATTTTTTAAAAAAAGAATTCTGTCAGAGGGACCCAAATTGTTTGAAAAATATGATGAACAAAACCACATTGTTCTGATGGTTTAATTAATGTGATAATCTTTTTTTGGTTATGTACTGCATATATTTTACAGTGATGTAATGAAGCTATTGAAATGCATTAAAGAATTCTTACCATTAGCATCAGTATATTTTTCATGTAAACCTTTTAGCAGTGCCAGAAACATATACTCCAACAGAGTTCTTAAGCATTCATTAATCATTGTATGCATGTCAGAACTCACTAAGTATCTATCTCAGATGACATTGCATACAAAAATAGAAAAATACTAATGTTTCGCTAAGGATGTTTTAAGAGGCATTCAAATCTTTAAAAAAAAAAATCTGCAAAATCTTTATTTGAATGAAAAGGTGTTCTGAATTGCACACAAAATTATATGTAGACATATACAAAATGGAACCATATATATTATCTTAATTCATGAATATAAGTAAA
The DNA here is from genome assembly GCA_019650415.1 of Pipa parva. Taxonomy (NCBI): domain Eukaryota; kingdom Metazoa; phylum Chordata; class Amphibia; order Anura; family Pipidae; genus Pipa; species Pipa parva. The sequence continues at coordinate 9,244 of WMED01030258.1, forward strand.
TATCTACAGTAGGAATCTGCATGAAAGTTTTGTTAGTATCTTAGAGTTTGCATGTTTGGTACTCATATGAATAAGGATAAATAAGGATAATATTAGACAGGACATATTGTCACTTTATTGCAATTTACTATGGTGAGAAAACACCTTATACTAGTCTTTACTAGCTTACAAGTTTAAAAAAAAACCTGCAGCATTTTACTAATAAGCCATGTAGGCAACAAAATGCCCCAAATTCTATCAGCCCAAAATAATGTAGAAATAGTTAATTACAGTTACACCTACAATAAAGATTAAAGTTAAGAACCAAGCCCCAAAATAATTAATTTCCCAGTTGCTTGTAGTTAATGACCATGATAGTGATCACAAAAAGATAAAGAAAAACAGAAAAAAAAAAAAAAAAATAAAGACCAATTAAAATAATTTTAGAATACTGCTGGCTACAACTTATAGACAGAATGTTTTTTATTTGTATTCAAAAGTAGGAACTGCCATTTTGCTTGCATTGGATGATAAGTTATAAATGATTTCAAAGGGTATGTATTAAGGGAAAAAGGTGAAATTTACTAAACTCGAAAATTATTTTTTTTTTACTTTTTTGCCCATTTTTCATGGCAAAAAATGGGTGAAATTGTCAAAAATTACATTTTTCACATTTTGCCCCTATTTTTGGCCATTTGTCAGCCATTTTTTGGCCAAAAATTGGGCAAAAGGGGAGAGGGTAAAAAGGACAAAAATGTAATTTTTGATCATTTCACTCATTTTCATGGCAGAAAATGGGAAAAAAAAGTCTAAAAAAATCATTTTTGACTTTAGTAAATTTCATGAAAGACAGGATCGCTCACCCACCATGTAGGAAAAGTAAACTGGGTGCCAGGAACGAAAAGGC
>WMED01030259.1:0-10128 GCA_019650415.1 Pipa parva
TAGACTTTGTAAAAATTAACATTTGTGTCATTCTCAAAACTTTTGGCCATGACTTGTATAGAACAATAGTTTTGTACACATAATTTTTCTATAGTTTGTAAAAAGAGAAGGTAATAATGCTGTAAACAGATAATTATGCCACTGCTTAAAGTTGACCTGTCAGGGTCTGCTTCAATGCCCGACTTGAATCTTAAGTTGGTTTGGGCAGGCTAAAAGGATTTCTGACATTAAAGCTCCTCCAATCAGATCCCTTGAATCACGATCTAGCAAGGATCTGATTGGAGGAGCTTTAATGTCAATCATGATTTAGCTCCGTCCAACCTGACTATTGTTTCAAGTTGCGCATCAGAGCAGAAAAGAAGCAGGGAGTTTGCTTCTTTTACTACAGCCTTAGCTGAATGCTTTTAGCATTCACTAAGACAACTCCCTGCTTCCTAAAAAAAAGAGTCTGTTAAGTGGAGCTGACAGGTCCATTTTAAGATCTGGCTGCTTGCTGCCAATGCTTCCGACTGATTTCAGTCACACTTACACTCATGCATTTGGCTATACAGTCTAGTTATGGACATCTAACATGCTGTGTTTTTCTATTTCTCGTATGTGAAAAACAGAAAATCCAATGTACTGTGTTTCTAATGTAAATAGGGATCTGATTTTAACATTTTTTTAAATGAATCTTACATAAAAATATAGTAAAATGACAGCAGTGAGATGATGCTATTTCACTATTGTGAATGGATATGCTATTTAATGGGATTTTTTTTAAGTGCCAGACACTTGCAAACAGCAAATTTCTGTGGTTCAGCACAAAAAAAATAAAATAAAATGCTGTAAAACTGATTTTAATAAGTGATTCGTCTTTTCTGAAGACAAACTCATGTCAAGATGTGACAATTCATTACTCCTTTTCTTTGCAGTTACTCTACAACAATACTAAATTTTATTACCTAATGGTGAATAAATATCCTTCTTTTATTTTCCATTCAGACCCAGAATGTAATGTATGATCTCATGTCTGAGCTGCAAGAACGTAATGAGGACCTTGAGAAGAGGATTATAACCTTGGAGACTAAGATTGACTCCTTAAACAACAATCTGCAAGCTATGCCAGGGCTAATTGCTCATGCACTGCTCCGAGAGCAAGGAGAACTCTTCCTTCTACGTTCCCATCGCCCATTTCCTCCTTCAAACAGCTCAGACAATTCATGGAGTCCACCACGTCGACGTACTTCTCCTTCTACCGCTCCTCACACCTCTTCAGACAGCGGCTGAAGAAGGACCAGGAGTAGAGAATAGAGGTGTGGGTGAGAGTGGTGGAGTGAAGACTCATAGCGCTCACTACTTATTCATAGCCACTATGTGGTTTAATTATGTCAGCTTTTTTCTTAAAAGCCTTGGAAATATGTTAACCCCTGCGGGTTCTTTGAAAATGCTGGAGTGAAAGTTCTAATAAAAACAACAAAATTAATTGTTTGTGTAAACACGCACACGTTTGTACGCGCAGTGGCGCGATTAACCTCCTCCTTGCTTCAGGGCTTACCATGAACATTTTTTTTTTTACATTTATAATTCTTCCCTCAAAATAATTTTAGAGAAAAAAAACAGTATTTATTTTCAGGTTTTTTAAGGTTGTCTTCAGTAAGTATTTTCCATTTAATATTAGAGTACTACTCCTTTCTGCATTCTTTTAGTTGGAGATTCATAATTTTCATAACTCCCAGAAAGAGATAAGGGAGGTGGGTGGGGAAGGACTGTAGAGGTAAGGAAAGAAGAGTAGAAATATGCACATGGGTACTTCTACTAATATTATAGTCTGCAATGCAATGAAGATAAGTTATGCAACAAACAAATAAAGGACTAAGGGGGTTATTATATGACTGGAAAAAATCTCAACAAGATCTAAATTTGCACTCACTCGACTCTTCCCCATTTCCGCTTACTCAGCAAACTCTGTTATTTTCTGCGTTGAGTAGAATTCACAACCAAATCGACAGCTTACGGTGGTGGTGGACTTAAGCACCTCTTTGCATGTGTATGCATGAGAAATACATCTATTTACCAAGTGTCCGAGCGTGTAAAAGAATAAAATTGGCGAGGCGTATTGCTCAGAATTCACTGGTATGACTTCACGAAATCAAAGTGGCGAAGTAGAGGGTTGATGGCAGGGTCCAAGTTTGGCCTAAAGTGACCGTATACGTTAATGACAAAGAAAATATAGCGATCCAGTGAAAACATTAACTAGATTTACTGTCACATAGAAAAAAGTGTAAATAACACTTGTTTTAATGTAAGCGACAGTAGTGGTAATCAAAATGTGTCAAAGTGGTGACACTGTCCTTCTTTATATTCAATCCTGCTTACTAAAGGGTTTTGACATTAATATAAGAAAGACACAGTTAGGGAGATATTGTCTCCTTTAACCAGATCCATAAGAATCATGGGTACATTACTCTCTACTAACGTTTGACTGACTATTCCTGACTATGCATCAAATAGTATCACTACTCACTGGTTTCCTTTCAAATGCTTCCCTCAGCTAACTTCACGCTAAATTCCTTCCCTCCTGTAAGTTGGTCCAATGAGGAGAGTGCTTGGGAAAATCACTCAGTGCTACTACTGTCTTTTCATGAGAAGAAGAGCATGGACAGGGAATGGGAGTATCCAGGACTGCAGGACAGAACCTTTAAATGGACATGATTACTGAAAAATAATTGACATTATTGGAAAAAGAAGCAATTGCAAAGTTGGGAAAGTGTGATTTTAAAACAATGATATTTTTTCTTCACTTTATGAAGAATATTTTATGTTTTGTAAATTCTAGATAAAGAGAGAGTCAAGAGGCAAATCAGACAGAAAACAAAGGGAAAGAAATATTTTAAAATCCAAAAGAGTAACCTCAAGCACCACTGCAGGATTTTAAAAAGTAGACATTATTCCTTAATGTTTAAAAAACAAACATGCCGGCAGTACATCCTACGCGTTTCGCACACATGCTCTTCATAGACTTCATATTTTAACCAGATCTGACATAAGTTTAACTCCTGTCAACTGCACAGGATGACCTAAAGTCATTTAATTCCAAAGTGGTTGCATTTGGAAACTGGCCTTTTGCATAGGAAAGGGGGAGTCTTTAATTATGGAAAAGAAGACAGAAGGGTTTAACATGCATTTTAGGAAATAACTAGAAGTTAGGGGCCTTTTTATCCTAGTTTGTTAACAGAGGAGCATGGTATATCCATCTAGCAGTAAGGGGTTATGTTAAATATGGTTCCCAAGTGAGGTTTTGGTGTGTACGTGTGTGTGTTTACATACATTTATATGTATATATAAATATATAAGCATATATTTATATATATATAAAATAGCTATCAAAAAGAGCAGATCTGTATTTTTTTAATATTTCATTGCTGGAGTGGTATGATATGACATATCAATGTATTACTGGCGTAATGGCTGGCAAGTGTTTATATGGAAGGGCCAAGGTGGATAGTTTTTGAGTAGAAATTATTTTCAACAAAAAAAAAAAAAAAGATTTATAAAATGTCAATTTACTTTTACTGGGGGATTTTAAAAGCCTTCGCAAATGGCTGGTACCAAATGTAGAAAATATATATATATATTTTTGCCCGGAAGAAAGTCTGAAGGTAAAATAATTGCAATGACCTAAATCAACAACAGTTGTATATTAACATGATTTCCCTTTCACTGTGTCATGTTTATTTCACTGCTAGAACATGTTACTGAGAATGGCCAATCACATGCAATTACAGTAGTATGAGGGAAAGAAAAATGCATGTGCATATGATAAAAACATGTAGGAACTCATTTATAATCAATGTTTTGTAGGTGAATCCTATTTATGAGACCTGAACCAATCAAATAAAACACTGTGAAGATTGTAGGCTTTATGGAAACACAAAAATCACTTTGTTCTTTAGTTCGTTTATTTAACTATGCCCCATTCACCGCTTGGGGCCCAATACATATTTTGCACTTAATATTATTGACTCATGCAAAATGTTTGTACATGTATATTTGTACCTCAGAATTTACATAAAAAAAATTGCATACATTTATTATGAAATATGTTTATTAATATCTATTTATTTTTGAACAGAGTTTAAGGTATTCCCAAGTAAGTAAAACATCATCTATTTAAAATCAAAAAGGAAAAAAAAAGACCTGCTGATTCCAATAATGCTGTTCTTCGAATGCTTTTAGCATTTTTAAAGCCACTTTAGGTTTTTAAGTATCTCATTTTAAGCTGAAAATGAAAGACGGGGAAATGCTGAAAATCAGTCTGTGGTTGTAATATGCACAAGGTCTACTGTACACCTGTGTTTGAAGTTAACATGGGATGTATGAGAAATTATTCATTAACATGAGTAGCCAGTACTTATGTAAACACCAGCCCAACCTAGCCTGTGAATTATCTAGAGCAGTGGTTCTCAACCTACCCCCACAATGATGTCATTACGCCGGCATGCGCATGGTGACATCATCATGTCACATGTCATGTGGTGACTTTTGGGTGAAATGTCATCACGTTGCACATCATGTGATGACGTTCGTGCTTAACATCTTCACATACGCATGTCACATGATGATGTTTTGGAGTGACGTCACCACACATCACCCCTATATAAAGGGTCCTGCGCACACTACCAGAGATAGGGAGTGGTGCAGCATGTTTGGCGGCCCATGGGAGAGTGTTGTTTGACCCCCTAAAGGGGTCGCAACCCACAGGTTGAGAACCGCTGATCTAAAGTACCCATAGGGCTCTGTGATGCCCCTTTTAGAAAGTGGAGTCTTCCCAGCATCACATTTGGCTTATACAATAGACTGATCCTCTTCCAGGACAATACAACTTGAACCTGTAGAAAATAATATTATATTTTAGGATTTAAAGCAATTGAGGAATTCCATATTTTATTAATGGTGGATCTAAAGATATATTTTATACTTAATGAAACGATTTGCCAATTTATTTGCTTATCTAATTGCTGCTACTCATAAGTTATTTTTCATTATATATCATAAATACACTTTCAATTTCTTTGAATTTATAGTTTCTTTAAGGTTACACATCTGCAGGCTTCTGATTGTTCACAATTCTCAGGCTTTGAGGGGAATTCAGGATAGTCTGAAGTGAGGTACGGAGTGTTCTCCTCACTTCGGACTGACTGATATGCGCTCGCTGATGTCCTGCACTCGGACATCAGCAAGTGAATTAAAGGGATTCCAGTCTCGGCGAGGGCAAAAGAGTTGCCTCACCGAGACTGGAATCCCTTTAATGCGCTCGCTGATGTCCGCGTGAATTCCCCCTTTAAGATTCCAAACTCAACTGCTGAAGACAGTAAAAGAGTGGCTGTAAATTAAAAAGGATGGAAATTAGTAAATAATGTATACTGCAAAACCATTTATTCCGCATACCAAAATACATTCCATTGGCAAATGTTTGTAGGAATTGTTGGTGACATCAAATTCTGACAACATGATTTTAGTAACAGAGTGAATTACTTATAACACTTGGCAGTAAAATGACGTGGTCAGGTTTTTATTTTCAGGAGACCCTGGCAGTGATGCATGTGACTATGTAGCATTGTAGTGATATAGAAAAGCACTATAAACAAAGGAAAGATTTTTTTGTTTTTTTAGAGGAAAGCACTATGGAAGCCGGTTGGAAGGTATCATATGTACAACAAATGGTGTTTTATTAAGATGTGCATCAATACAACAAGATTATTTAATTAGGTAATATGATGCCTTTTATTGAATCACTGTGTATGTAATCACTAGTGAGGATTCTCTATGGATTTGACTGTGCTATTTATTCATTGTGAATAATGAATGTGGTATTGCTCCATTTAATATCATGATATGTAACTGTTATCGCAGATGCTTGTGAATATATCAGATCTGGACAATAATTGAATTTTCAACTTGCAGAACTTTATGATTTTTATTTACAACATTCATAAAAAAAATTAGGAATGAACAACTAAAACGTATGCAAGTTTTTGAATTAAATTGTAGTTCAGGGAAATAAAAAGTGCTATAATACATGTTCCCTGCAAATAGGGGTGTGTCTCTAAGGGCATATTTAATGCAAAAGTGAAAATACAGTCATTTAAAATGAAGCAGTTTGTTATTCTTAGAACCAGCAAGTCAATGGGCAATACCACTGCTGGCAAGGCTTGTGACATGACTGGACAGAAATGTTTAAACAGTGGCAGGAACTGGGACTCTCACAAGCATAATTAAGTATACCCCAATTATTTAAAGGATATTTAAGGCAAAGCATTTTTTGATAATTTAATTCTTATGCCAAAACAAATGTTTTTCTAGCATTTATGCTAGCTACCAACTAGATTTTACATCATATTAATTGTTTTGGAATTAGTAAATGTTGGCGAATAAAATTGGTAAATATGTAAATGTTGGTATATAGCTCTTCCTCAGCGCTGCCAATAGGGGACTCTGCTATGGGAGGACTGCGCCAGCTCAGTGAACCAGAGAGATCAGCCAAACAGTCATGTAGTTACTTGAATACTGACCAATGAGTAACGCAGCAGTCTGCAGTGTAAATGGTAGTTTAAAAATAGGTTGTGGGGTGCTTCCTGATTTCTCATGGTAGCCCTGCTCTTCCGGATTAAAAAACAAGGATGTTTGTGTGACTGGGAGATGTTTCATTTCAATGTTATTGTTTATTAAAGCCATACAAGTATTCTGCAATTTTTCCTAATATTTGTCCACTATATAATTAGAGGCAGTAGGATGATATTTATAACAAAAATGTCTGTATGTTTTAATGGCCGTTTTTATGCAAAAGTAATTACTTTTTTTTATATCCAGAGCGTTATTCTCTTTTAACAGGCAGCGAATATAGCATTTGTTCAGAAACGTAGCAACTCCCGCTTTCATTACACAGAGCAAATGATAACATTCTAGATTCTGTGCTGAGTAAAAAGCAAACTAATAATGATTCAGTAGAATTTAATGGCAAGAAAAACAAATCAAAAACCAAGAGCATATTAGGAAAACACTTTCTGAATCTTTAAATCATCAAATGTTTTGCTTTTAGATCCCCTTTAAAAACTAAAAAAAAAATAGATATTTTAGCATTAACGGGTACCTTAGAACAGGCATGAGAATTCCTTCCAGAATCTTGTTGGTTTCCAATTTCATTCCAGTGCAGACTCTTACCACAAACTCCCTGGCTAGCACTATCAGGTGTCTGGACTTCTGTAGTAAAATCACGTCTAGATTTTTATTTGAAACAAAAACAAATTGCAAATGACATGTAGAACCTATAACTGGTTTTCTAGAAAATGTCTGAATGCCACAGATCTAGTAAAAAAAAATAATAAATACTGTTCAAGAGTATAAAGTTTGTGTGTTTTCTTGTATTTCCACGGTTAAATGTGATAGAAGCTTGTAAATGTCCACCGCACACGATTTTCAAATGATACTCATTCAATCAAAAAACAAAATGGATGTAGTCTTGCTCCAGTTTCCAGTATGTCCACTATAACCCTATTTTTCAACTCCACATACAGAAATTGTTGAAGAGTAAAGGTTGAGGAGCTTTGATGTGACTTTTAATATCTTTGTAAAATTGGTTATTTATCTTTTTTTTTTTTTTTTTTTTTTTAAGTCTTTTTGTTGCAACATAATGTTGATTCGGAACTTTGGAGAAACCAGAAGAAATATACAAAAATGACAAAAGACTTGAGTGTTACAATGTATGGTAGGGAAATGTTCATTGTAATATAAGTTTTTCTGTATTCAAATGTCTATTAGAACAGTAATAAGGGTTGGACTGGGGCACAGTGGCCCACCAGGAGACCCCGCCCCCACGCTGGCCACATCACATGATGCAGTCATCAACAGAGGAAGTTGGGTTGTCCTTCCAGGTAGGCCTGCTGGGTGGGCCCCCTTAGAATTTTCCCAGTTTCCCAGTGGGACAGTTCAACGCTGAAAGTATCATCCAGTGAAGTTCTTTCCTTCTGCTGTTTTGAACTATATCATGAAGAAGTCAACAGAAGCTAGAATAAATAGTTTATATAGATGATAATGTGCCCATTCTATAATTTATAGGGATATTAATAATCACTGAGGAATTCCATGACCAAGTAAAATCATGAGGCCGCACGCATGGAATTAAGGACTTATGGACTTATAACCTCATAAATTACTGAAATGTGGTACATTATTTTTTTCTCAAGGCTGTTTTCAAAAACAAAAGAAATTGACTCCGTGAAGCCTATTTTAGAAGTTGAAAATGAATGTTGCTAAATTATGTTTTTTCATTCATTTTTAGCTTCCTCTCTTGCGTGTGCCAATGTATCTCCTGGAATGCTTTCATTTAAGGTAGTTTCATTATACTATAGCCTCTTCAGAAAGACTACAATTCCAATTACACCAACATGTTCACAAGACAATGTAATGCTATTTTTTACTTCTTTAGCTATTACATGCCTCCATTCGGAGAAACACATCCACGGCTCACTCAATCACCTTAGGACCATAGGCCCTGCTTACATTGGGAGCAGTGCCTGTACCATTTACTTTAATCCAGAGATTCTTTCACACAAAAGAAACTGTTTATTTACATACAGTCATGGCCAAAAGTTTTGAGAATGACACAAATATCATATTTTCACATGATCTGCTGCCCTCTGGTTTTTATGTGTGTTTGTCAGATGTTTTTATCACATACAGAAATACAATTGCAATCATATTATGAGTAACAAAAACTTTTATTGACAGAATGAGTTAATGCAGCAAGTCAATATTTGCAGTGTTGACCCTTCTTCTTCAGGACCTCTGCAATTCTCCCTGGCATGCTCTCAATCAACTTCTGGACCAAATCCTGACTGATAACAGTCCATTCTTGCACAATCAATGCTTGCATTTTGTCAGAATTTGTCAGTTTTTGATTGTCCATCCGTCTCTTGATGATTGACCACAAGTTCTCATTAAGATCTGGGGAGTTTCCAGGCCATGGACCCAAAATCTCTATGCTTTGTTCCCTGAGCCATTTAGTTATCACCTTTGCTTTATGGCAAGGTGCTCCATTATGCTGGAAAAGGCATTGTTGCGCTAGTGCTGCATTCCTAAAAATTACATACTTATGGCTAAACACTCTAAATATATACTGTTGGTAGGAAATGGAGTATAACCATTTCCATTTCCTACATACACTCCATGGAAGGAAATTGTAACCTCCTGGCTTACAACCCTTACCCTTTAACTTTACTTAAACTCTATGCCGTATTTTTCTTATACTGTCAGGGCACACAACTCCTGAGAGAAAAATCAAAAGCAGTATAATTTAAAATAATACATTCTTTTCTTTTACATTAGGGGCACATTCTTCCCTGGATAAGAATATTACTTGCACATTTCAAAATACCTCATTCTTTTTAATGATATAGGGGTACACTCTTCCCTAGAAAAAGAATCATATTATCATATTGGTACTCTATTAACCTTAAGAGCAGTACCAGATTAATCACACTTTGTAAATAGATTATTAAGGACTCTCACATCCTTAATGTTCTACATATGGACACATTACATAACCAGATAGGGGAATTCACATCCTTATACTGTAGTTGTAAATATGAACACCCTATCTTAGTAATCTATTCACTTTTATAGCATTACTAAAATAGATGCTTAGATGCTTTAACACAGACAGAGGACCCAGCAAATTTATCATTTACTTTAGCAATTTGAGATAAGGGACCCAGCAACCTTATCATTTACAGGTACTTACTTAATTTTAGGTAAAGGGCCCAGCAACTTTACCCTTATACATTAGCATTACATTAACCGTGATGAGAATTCACTTCAATAGTCGAATTCTCACTTTGATCAATAATCCCCACAATCCTTAGTGCCCATCACACTTATACGCCAATTAAAGTGCTGAGTGAACAATAAAATCTCCATTGGCACGTCATGGGTGCAGGGCACATTCCCTAGCAGCAAAGGATGAGTGCAGATTACATTTCCTAGTTACAAATGTATAGCTTATAGGTTTGCAAAGGCATACAACAGTGAGCAAGCACAGGTATTAGGGGGGAATTCACCAAAGTGCGAAGTGAGGTGCGGATCCTTCGC
>WMED01030260.1:0-10128 GCA_019650415.1 Pipa parva
CCTCACATAAAAGACTGACTAAGTATATTAGAAAAAAATGTATTATGCATTTACAACACTAATTACTTTTTATTAATCAGGCTGGACTGTTCCTTTAAAAGAGCACTCTAAATTAAAATGAAAAGATACATGTTTTTGCATATTTGTAACTAAAAGTTTGAAAATACTGCATTTATGATAAAATATCTATAACAAGGCATTACTGAAATTTAACTGGGGTAGGGTACAGAGGGGCTTGTAATAAATCTTTCAGGCTTGAGTCATGACCTCCTGACCTTCTATTCCTTCCCTTCTCCCCTTTTTCCGGTTAGTGAAAAAGTAAATGAATGGATAAGTACTTCTATTACCTTGAAAGACACTTACTCTGACTTGTTTCTCCTTCTTCCAGCCTTCCATGGCCCAAGGCAATAAAACACAGTCCATGCCAAGTATTCGTGTGAATAAACGATCCTCTTTATTGTTCCATCAAACATCAAACAGTCAGTTCCACACTCCGAATATAAAGTAATGCAGTTTCTCCTGTACACCCAGCTCCTGGGTACCTCAATATTTACACAGGCCAGCTACATTCGCTTCCCGCAACTCCCATTGCTTCCCATTGGGGCAGTACACAGGGACATCTCCAACTCTCTCAACCTCCGTAACTCCCAACTCGCCAATCACACAACACCCGCTTCCTGTCTTGGGGTTCCTATATACACTGTGGGGTGTTACTCCTCCCCCCATCTAGAACATTCCTACATCTCCCAGTATCCTACACTGATTACCCAGTTACCTACTCTAACACCATGCTCCCGGCTTAACCTAGTAAGGGCCATGCATTTCACATACCCCCTTACAGAAACACCTTCATCTCAAAGTTTATCACCAGCTGTGCTGATTAGAATGTTCTGTACAACTGTCAATAATTAAAGATACATCATGCATAGTGCAATAAGATGAGAGCAAATGAACCCTGCTTGGTAAAGGGGCCAGGCTAACTTGTGTAAATTGGAATCTCTTTTAAAAAATTCTATTTTACATAATTAGAACAGCCCCTTTTCCCCGCAGGTTCCATTTACTTGTACCTGATTAGACTTTGCATTGTGTTTCTTTCCTTTGTTTCTTCTTTTGAACCCCTGTATCTGTAAATGTTGTAGACTGACAATAAAACATCAAGTTTAGTGCTAAACATTAAATGCAGCATGGGACATGAATAATGTGTCCTTGTCAAAAATAAGTAAAATCTTGTTTTTATTCATAAAGAAATCTTGCTGCCTATTAAGTGTTCCTTTAGAGAGAGTCAATGCCTCCACTGTCACCATGTATGGTATGTATACACGTATGTATAATTTTATTTATAAAGCACCATAAACATACGCAGCGCTGTACAATTCAGCAATACAAATATATAATACAGACATGGATGGGAAAAGTGCACTATACAAGTATGAATTCACAAGGATACTTCAATTTAAGTATCAGGTTGTGGTTGACAGAAGAGGTTGGAGGTCCCTGCCCTGTAGAGTTTACTATCTAAATGGCAGGAATAGTAGTAACAAACACCTTGACAAGGCAGTTGGATTTGAAACCAGGGATGTAACCCAGACACTACATAGTACTATGGGGCTTTGGTGGCCCAGGTGAGGATGTTAAAATGCACCCTGTCAAAATCACTCAACCCAGAAGTGCCATAACCCCACCAATTTAAGTTCATTCTGATGTTACCATAGCCAATTGCCTGTAAATAGTAAACTCCTAGATCCATGAATTGCCCTAGCCAAAAGTTAAGGCATCCAAGGGCATAACAGAGCACTGTATACAAACAAAATATTTACCGCATAAAACAGAAGGGAGAATTTGAATAAAAAGGTCTCTTTCTAGTCTTTAATTTAAAATGTGATGATGCTAATATCATGTTATATTAAAAACGTCATAGAAAAACGCAGTAAGACATTTCCAACTACCTGAAAGGAAAAAAACAGAATCATAAAAGCATTTATATTGTATGCTTGCCTGAAAATATCATAAATAAGTAACTTTCCAAAGCCATGCCACTTGGCACAAGCAAAACAGTAGTAAACTGTCCAACTTTTTCAATCTTGAATTCATTTTATTAGAAATGTTTTATACATTTTATGGTACACTGGCTAGAAGCTAGATTTAATACAAATTGATGAGGGTTAAACGTTACCATGATTTCTAAACCAATTAAAATAGTAATACCACCAGCAAACATGCCATTGGTCATTATGTTTACTAGACTTATACACAACCCCTTTAATGTTGAAAATAAATACATGTATACATGTGTATATGTCTAATATCTTAAGGAAATTCTCACCATGTTCCTTAACATGTTTTTTACTACTAAGGAACCAATACCACTTTCTATCATAATCAGTTTTGTAGTGACATTTACTTGCACCAATTTCTGCTCCCTCTTAAAGGGGAGCTATAGTGGCAAATCATACTTACCTAATTGTGTACTGCTACTAGATCGGTATTCATCTGACGATCCTAAACCCAGGATTTTCAGATTAATATATCACGCTCCTGCTCACTTTTGGGTCTATGTGAGTAATGTTGGCCCCTCACATAGACCCGCCCCTCCCAAGTTTCTGACAAAACTAACCAACTGTTCATGCCCAGATCGATACTGATCTTTGTTTACTGCTGCTAGATTGATCAGGTAAGTATGATTTACCATTATAGTTCCCCTTTAAAGGTATATACCTATATGTATAGGGCTCACAGGAATAGGTGTCAGGTAATAGCGAACTAATAGGCAGAGCCAGATTGTACTTTTTTGCTGAAGCACAGCAGAAACATTAGTATATTCATGGGTCCCAATATAACCACACCAACTACGCTAACAGCTGGGCCTGGTACAGTCCAGAGGCAATCCTATCATTTACCCATCTTACAGCTGGAAATCTCCCCATGTTCAATATACCCATCCATTACCTAGATTAGCAATTTCCCACACCTTGGTATACTGCTGTAGATGGTTTCCTTTCTGTATATCATTCATTAAATTAATTTTAATGTTGATGCAGTTATGACCTTTCTATTATGCCCCCTCCCTGCAGAATATTTTTTGCCTAAACACTGTAGTCACCAACTGAACTGGGACAGCCCTATCTGTCCAGATACAATGCCAGTAAAGCCCATGCTCCATCTCCAGAACTTTATATCCATCACACTCTACTCCAATCCCTCCTCCCACTGTGACTGCAGCATTTCTTTGACTTCCAGAACGATCTATTTTCAATGTGGAGCCTATGAGGTCCTGGAGGTTTATTCACTAAAGTCCGAATTGCTACGTATAGGTGCGAATTTGCCAGATAATGACAGTTGCAATAGGCTGCTACTTTCGCTGTCGCATCTTTATAATGAGAATATTGTCGCAGTCGTGACTTTATTATGGGAAAAATTGTCGCGACTTTACAATAGGCAAATTGTAGCAGATTTGCTATAGGAATCCGCTGTTTGCGAATTCGACAATCAAATTCGCACCTTAGTGAATAACCCCCCATATGGTCTTCAATGCTAACCCATGCAGGGGTTACACCTATACCACTGCTATATATATGATGTAACTGACACAAGGTTTAAATATGGAGGGAGACTGTCAGGAAGACCAGGATTCCAAACTGTTATAATCTTTGCATCACATCAGCTATATTACTATTGAATCAAATGTAAATAAATCATGGACATTACCATATATGAAGAAGATAGCAAAGACTGGATACAAATCAAAGGTATTCAGCAAATCTCCCATCGATAAAAAAGATGTAGAAAATAAGTCTGACATGCAGGGTAGAGGTGGATCCCCTCAACTGGACACGTTTCGCCGTCTGGCTTCTTCCTGCAGTAACTTTAACAATGTGCCGGCTGTGTTTAAATCCAGGGGAGTTTGGCGCCAAAGTCCCGTCGCCGCGTCATGACGCCATTGCTTCATGACATCACGACATCCACTGAAGCGCCATGACGTAGGACGTCATGACGCATGGCAGCCATCTTGGAAGTGGTACAGATTGATAGATATTGCGGGGATGTTATTCTAATGCCGAAAGCAGTATAAATGGGAATGCCCATAAGTAAAGCAACTGCCAAACAATCACATAAGGCAGTATACAAACTCCAGCTTACAGAAATACAAAACAAAACAAAAATATGAAAAAATATCTAAAAAAATATGAAAAAATATCTATAAAGGCACCAAACAAAATATATGAATGAGACAATCAAAATATGTAAATATAATTCGCACTACAGAAAAATAAAGAGAATAAATATAGATAATTTATAAATATATACAAAACCAAAATTACCAAAACTATCCATACAGAAATATAATTACAATAATGATGGAAAGTACTGATGAGAATATTAATGCAAAAAGGTGTAAACAAACATACATGTCAATTGCTGCATAAAGATGCACATGTATGCAGAAAAAAAAGGGTTTTTACTGATTTTTCTCTTTTTCTTCTTCTTCTGAAATCACTGAAATTAGCTTTTAATCTTCCTCAGATGAAATGTTCGAATGAAAAATCCTCATTCATGCCTCGGGGAGATCTGCAATTCAGTTTATAGAGCCACTGGACCTCAGATTGTAAAAGTCTCTTTTCCAAGTCACCACCTCTTCTATTAAGTCTCACCTTTTCAATTCCAGTACATCTTAAGTTGGTGGTAAGTCCACTATGAAAAAATAAAAAATGTGAGGCAACTGAAGATAACGGCTTGGATTCCTGGTGATCCCTACCAGCTAATCTAATATTCGACAGTTGTTGACTGAGTCTCTCCTTCAATTTTTGCCCAGTCTTCCCTACATAAATTTTATTGCAGGGACAGGTAAGCATATAGATGCAGCCAGTGGTATTACAATTTATAAACTGGTGGATTTTAAAACTATTAAGCCCAAGGCTATCATAGACCAAGTCAGTTTTATTTATAAAGCCACAAAATTTACAATTGCCACAGGGGAAAGAGCCCATGAAGTGGAAGCCCCTATTTAGAGGTATTTTAGTCATTTCAAAATGACTCTGGGTAAGAATATCCCTAAGGGACTTGTTCTTCCTAGCAATGATACTAGGTTGACTAGTAACAAACTGGCTGAGTAAATTATCAGTTTTAAGTATATGCCAGTTTTTATCAAGAATCCTCTTGATGTCATCCCATTGATCATTAAAGGTGGTAATCAACCTGACCTGATTATCCTCATGTTGTTTGTGTTTAATTTGTTTAACCAAAGTAGTATTTTGGGTTTTTCCACTCACAAACCTCTTGGCCCTGTTGATAATGGTTTTTGGATAGTTTCGTTGAAGGAAACGATTCTCAAGCTCAGTAGATCGTACCAAATAGTCTGAATCAAGGGTACAAATTCTCCTGATCCTAAGAAATTGTCCTTTAGGGATAGAATCCTGTAAGTGTTGAGGGTGAAAGCTTTTATAAGATAAGCTATTGGTGGATGTGGACTTCCTGTACAAGTCAGTGATGAGTGAGCCAATCGTGGGCGAAACACCGCAGGCAGAAAATTCCTCCACCGACTCCTCAGTAAATTTAAAGATTGTTAATCTTTCCACTCACAAACTTACCCCTTTTCAGAGGTCAGTGTTAGAAAGGGGACTCAATTTTTGCCCTGTCTCTGGCCTGGATAAGTTTATCTTGGCTAAAGATTTATTTTTATTCTGCAGAAAGATCACATTGAAAATGACAAAGATACCAACACTGACCACTTTGATGGTAGTTCTGAGACTGACCAATTTCAAATTCCTTCCACAACAAGTAAGTGCAAATTTAAGATACAATCTAAATTTACCCCAGCTTTTGGGGATTATCCAGCACTTAATGTGTTTTACATCTGCATACAGGAAGAGATTAGAACCCTTGAGATTCATCAGTCACATAGCTATAATTTAACTTTTAAAGAAAGATCTGCGATAAGGGAACTAAAAAATCTTCCCAATTTAGTGATCAAACCATCTAACAAGGGGGCAATGTTGTCCTTTGGCCTTCTGAATTATACATCGCAGAAGTCAATAGACAACTGCTTAACAAATCCTTATATAGAGCTTTACCCTCTGATCCTACTGGCACATACAGTAATAAACTAATCAAAATTGTCGAACACGTCTATGGGAGAGGTATCGTTGATGTGCACACCAAGGAATTCCTAACACCTAAACACTGTATTATACCAACATTTTACATGTTACCAAAGATACACAAAAACCTCCTTAAATCACCTGGACGCCCTATTGTTGCGGGCATAGGGTCTTTGAGTGAACCTGCATGTAAATTTGTAGACTCTTTTCTTCAGCCTAATGTACTCACGCTCCCATCTTACGTACGAGATACCAGTGACTTCATCTTAAAGATAAAAGACATTCCCATCCATGATGACCACTTGTTGGTCACATGTGATGTGGAATCACTGTATACATCGATTCCACATACTAAGGGAATGCAGGCAGCAAAATTCTTTTTGAACATGGAGTCACAGGAACATACTCGTCTCAATGAATTTGTGTTAGTACTGTTAGACTTTATCTTAAGTCATAACTATTTTTCATTCAATAACCAAATTTATCTACAAACATCTGGAACCGCAATGGGGGTGAAGTGCGCGCCCTCATATGCAAATTTGTTTTTGGGATGGTGGGAGCGTGAGTACGTCTAGGGTGAAGATTTAGAGTTCTTCATGTCTCATGTGGATTTATGGTTGAGGTACATCGACGATATTTTCTTCCTGCGGTGTGGTTTGGCCGAGATTTTGTTGGATTTTTTAGAAATCCTTAATCAGAACAACCTTAACATCAAACTCACCCATAAATTTTCTAATGTGGCTGTGGATTTCTTGGATGTATCGGTGAGGCGTGGACCGGATGACTCACTCATCACTGACTTGTACAGGAAGTCCACATGCACCAACAGCTTATTATCTTATAAAAGCTTTCACCTTCAACACTTACGGGATTCTTGCACTTTATATTTATTTCTAATTATTTATTTATCTTTATTTTCATTATTATTATATTTTTTTTATAATAACATATACTGTATATATAATATGTAATATAATCTGAGTGCGCTGACCAAAAGGGTTTCTTTTTCCTTTGTGTTCCATTGTAGCTTTTCCAAACCCTCAGCTGCACCTTCCCTTTGGTTGTTATAGATTGCTCGCCTGATCACACACATTTTCTTCCATGCAGGGGTTACAGTATATGATAACTTATTAATAGACAGAAGACCTAAGGAATCATAATAATAATTGTTTAAATTATTGCTTATCATTTACCAGTAATCAATAACAAGGTCCCACCTTCTACTTTTATATGAGCTACCTGTAGATTCCACAGAAATCAAGAGTTTCTGTGGGACAAACCGCAAGTGTTACAGTTATTAACATTTTCTCCCATAGCAAACAGTATATCTCAACTATAATGTTTTCCTACTTTATCTGTTTTATTTAGAATCTTAGTCAAATGGTTGGAATTCAATCCTTCCTGATGAGTTTTATCTATCTTTACACCTTTCCCTAGGAGAATGCTGACAGCAATGAATTGTGTGCATTTGTTCCTGCTGTTCCTTAATTTCAGTATAATCAATCTTTTGTATTCTTCTATTTATCATACAACTTTCCATGTAAACAATCTCCACCCCTTGGAATAATTTCCAAGCTGTGGCAGTGTCTGTTGTTTTCTTGCCTCGGGCTACACATTCCTTTAATTTGCAGCATTTAAAAATTGTTTCCATGGCAAATTTGTGTTATCACAAGATAAATAAAAAACCAAAATGTTTCTCTAATGGACTCACATCTTTCATGTTTTAAAACTAAATAGAATATTTACATGAGGTTTTTAAGCTAGGATCCTTTATATATGTTAGAGCTTGCTTCCATATGAGCTTTTGAACTTTGTCAGGTGAATAGAGGTATGCCAAACAGCTGAAAGAAATATTTTGAAGCTCATTCATAAATGGTAAGTGCTCTTTACTAGTGTAATTCACAAGACCCTGGTAAATGCCTCTGTTTACAGTCAAATCCTCCATCTCCCCCCCCTACATAAAAGTACCATACAATGACCACTAAACACTGAGTGCTCAGCGAACAATATCTAAGCTCGATATTGCTAAAGGGGGAATAATAATCTGGAAAGTGACGTGGGTTAGTTAATAAATGGAGGAAACTGGCCTTGTTTTCATATTCAATGAAACATGGAATACATTTGTTATCTTAGTATGTCAGACCCTACACAAGAGACTGCAAATCTGTGGCTCTCTGCCAAGAAGTAAAATACAAAATAACTCAAGCATTAGTATTGTGATAAATTAGGAACTGGTTTTGATTGGATTTGCAGCTGAAGAGTGAAAAAAAAAAGATTACAGCTGTTTATTAGAGGAGCGACGAAGCGATGGAAACCCCCGTCCTGCACAATAAGCTTTGATAATAATCTGTGAAATCATTTTATTTTTATTTTACCAGTGAAACAAAGGAAGGTGTTTTAGTTTTTTTCAGTCTATATAAAAAGGCTCTGTTTAGGCACTCAAACTACTCTTGAACTAGACTTCCCACAGCATCACTGCCAAATCTGCACAGATTTTCCTGGCTGGCATTCAGGAAACTCCAGCTCCAACTGAAGGATGGAAAGTTAAAAGACTTTGCCTGGATACACTGAAACATATACAAACAGTGCAGTGTATGGCAATGATTCAGCCAGCACAGGCTGCCTCTTTTCTCTCTCAACAAGAAGGGGAATCCTAAAACTCTGAAAACCACTTTTACCAGGGAACGTTTAATGACTGCACTAACAGTTAAATATACATGCAACTTAGTCACACTGTATTAAACGTCAGCTTTTTTTTTAACGGTTTGTAGTGAAAGCAACAACTGAGTCGTTTTTGCCTAAAACTCACAAAATCCTTTTCACAGTGGCTGAACTCTCCAGTTTACAGTACAATTATCCTCGCACCCTAGGCTAGCTCCTGCCTCCTGCCACTTACAAGTCGAGGAATTTTTTTTACCTCTTGTGTGCACAATGACAGGGTGCCAGGAATAATTTTATAATAAAAACCATGAATGATTAAAACAGTAAACAGTGCGTCACACAACTTTAGCTAAAGTATTAGGGATTTAGGGGCAGTGTCATCAAAGTGGGAATTGTCCCATAGATGTGTGAACTAGCGACAATTTGACACTTCACTAACTTTGCATATTCAGCAAACGTTTTCTGTGATGAGTTCAGTTCTTGCACAGTTCTCAACGTTGCACCTACTGCATATTTACACTGCACATATTGCTGTGTCAAAGCGACAATTCACTAAGGTTTGAATGTGCTGATTTGACTTTGTATATTGGGGGACCTATGTACGGGTTCCTGTTACTATTCTGATGATATATAAGCCAAAAACTTAAAGGGGTTTATTCATTAAAGTCTGAATTTGCCTTGCATAGTGACTCCACATCTGTTTGCATCAATACATTTAGGAAACAAACGACAGATAGGTCGCTCAATCCTCCAGTGCAATGAAAACCACGGGTGCCTGGCAGCAGGAAAGCCAATGGTATATCATCTATGATTAAGCGCTCCAGCGCGAAATGCGTTAGAGGGTGCTCTTTTCTTTTTTTTTACTGGATACTTGGATTTTAACCTTTGTTCAATAAAATTTGGATGTTTTTACCAATTTTTGGAGTGCCAATACATTTAGGAAGTCGTGAATTCACTTCCTCTTATTCATGAAGCAGCGGACAGTGTCAGACACCGTTGCATGCATAATACAGCATACTCAGTTGCACTATAGTAAAATGAGAAGTCAGGCAGATTGAGGAGAATTCCTCCAGTGAAGGGCAGTGACGTCAGTCTCATTATATCCCACTAACTGTATATAAGTGAAAAATAGTTATTTTATATGTCAACTTGTGCCTAGTTCATGTTTAGTAGTAGACTAATTTAGTCGCAGTCGCCATTGTTTCTTTTGAATGAATAGTTGCCTTATGCAACACTGGAGCCCTACCATCAAACCCCTCAATTTGCCACTCCGATCTGGCGAAGGCAAACTGATGAATTTGGACCAGTACTTACTGTATGTATGTATGTATGTATAATTTTATTTATAAAGCTCCACAAATTTACGCAGTGC
>WMED01030261.1:0-10128 GCA_019650415.1 Pipa parva
CAGACCTCAAACCTTTTGTAGCGAATCTGACGGAGGAACATGAGTCAATGACTGGAATGTTACTGACAATTTTAATCAGTGCCTTATATTAACATAACTTGAACAAACACACAAAATAATGGAATAGCCATTTGAAAAACATAATAAATTGTTAATGACATTACATTTCCTAGTCAAATGAAACCTTTGCAGTACCCATGACAATGTGTTTTAGTTTAGTCTCCATTAAACTATTATTATTTGTTATTTATGAAGCGCTGACATAATATTTAGCTATTTACAGAACACACTAGTCAAACACCAGTAGTACCTGGAGTCTAATTTCCCTGCCATATGAAAAACAAGTATGAGGGGCTAGGGCCATCATTATCAGAAGCAAGTTTGGCAAATTTGGAAGGAAACTATAATAACCAAGAATAAATGCCCGCAAAGAAATAGAACATTCCAAGTCCATGCAATTTTGGTTGGAACTGAACTCAAAGCCCCAACAGTACAAGCCTGTGACTGTAAACATTATAACACCATTCAGGCAAACAGTGTTACCTGCTTTAGAATAAAATAGTTTAGGACCAAACAGGTTGCTGGGGTGGTATTGGGTAGGGTATTTTCTAAAAATCCTAAAGCAGTGGCAGTCTGTATATTCTGATTGGGAGCATTCAAACGAATTGGGTTCATGAGGGCCACTATGGAATCAGTTGTGGAATGGATGTTAATTATAAACTGAAAGTAATTGTTATAATTTCACAAGCTGAGGAGTTACATTGTTATCACATGCAGTGACATGCAGTTACATGAAGTGCCTTTAGAAATGTCCTTTGTGTTAAGAAAGTTTTATCAATTATGAAGAACATTATTAGAAGGGTTTCCTCCGGGCACTCCGGTTTCCTCCCACAATCCAAAAACATACGTCTGTGTGTGACTGAATAGGGAAACTAGATTGTAAGCACCACGGGGCGGGGACTGAAATGAATGACGAATCTCTGTAAAGCTCTGCATAATATAGTAACGCTATATAAAAAATGAAAAAATAGAAAAAATACAAAATAAAATGAAATAAATCCACACACACACACACACTCATATATTGCTACTGCAAATATATAAATCACTTTCCTTCAGTTTGGGAAAAACTAGACTGAGCATTGTGGATGCAACAGAAAGAAGAAAAATGAGGTACTTGTGACAATAATTTGGAATTAAATGCAAGAAATGAACTAATAATAATGATAATCACAAAATCTTCTTTAAAATTTACAATGATCGCATTACTGAATTTTCTTATTGTCTGGTCACAACTTCATTCAGAATTGCTAAAATTCACCCAAGACATTAACTGGATTGACAGGTGAAGTGAATGAAATTTGAATTTGCTTTAGAAATCTGTTATGCTGCCGAACAGTATATGTCAATCATATATACTATATAATCCAAATAAAGAATGAGAATCAGTGGCGATGCAAAAGGTAGTAGTGCAACTACCACTTTAAATGGGCGAAATTTATTAAAATAGATAATTGCAATATCGACCATTTTTTTTTACCAATATTGCAATATCGATATTGCCAATATAGGAAGTTTATCGTTACCGTGATATCAGAATTCGAATGAACCATTGATTTCAATGGCAGAAGGGCTGAAAAATTCGATATCAGCAAAGTTGTGATTTTGCGATATCGATGTTACCGATATCGCAAAATCGGTAAAAATGGTTCGATATCGCGATTTCGGTAATTTTAACTATTTTAATAAATTTCACCCTAATAGACGTACTACATGTTTTGGGTGTGATACCCTTTATCAACTGTGATATCATTTGACACCCGAAATATGTAGTGTGCCTACATTCTTTATTCCCGCTATAACACTGAGTTTTTGGATGGTGCTCCTGAGACTCCTGGCTCAGTACCTAGGTAATTCTGTCTGTTTGTATATCTTCATTCTATATATATATTATATAACCCTATGTAAGTATATAAGAGGTGTTTATGATTCAAAGAATGTTTGACAACATGACCCCAGTCAAGGCTTTAAATCACATAGTTCTGCACTGTAAAGAGATAGCAATAGTGGTGTGTTTTCTACCATGTGATTTATCTAGGGTAGTAGGTGGTCTGGTTCATGGCAATTGATGGGAGATTTATCACTTATTTTCCTAAAAAAAAAAAAGAAAAAAAAGTATGACCTGTAAATCTCCAGAGAGGACACAGCCCCGGGGGCTCGTTTTACACCCGTGAAACTCTAACTAGAGCTCGTCAGCAGAAAAAAATAGCAATTTGACTTTGACTAACTTTCTACTAAAAAAATCGCATGGCTTGTGTATTGGGCCTCCTAAAATTGCAAAGAAAAAAAAGTACAAAAAAGTGGCCCAAAGAGGCTACGAATTTTGTGCAAAATCGCAATTGAAATTGTAACTATTTAAAGACATGTTTTCATCCCAAAATCTCCCATTTTTAAATTTCATTTCCAGGAGATATATAAACAATACTATAAGATTTGTTTGTGATCATTTAGTCTTTGTAGAAATTATCATTTAAATGTACTATGTTGTGCCTTTGTAATCATTTCTTCTTTGAAGTCATGTGATGATTAGCTCACCAGGCTGTTCACCAGTAGGCAAACTATCCATTTTTCAAGCAAAAAAAGTTCTAAACTTTCTTACAATTAAAGCTTATCTTTTTTTATGAGCACTGTGCACTGGTTTAAGAATTAGCAAAAATTTCTTCCCGGGGATATTATCTCTTTAAACATTAGAAATGAGGTTTTAAACATGACCATTTTCCCCATCTCCAGGGGACGTGGAGCACACCATGACATCTGATGGCAGCCCTTGTTGTAAAGAAATAAAATAATTCTAAAGAAACATCTGGTAATTGATAAAGGATTCAGTACCTTTTCATATTCAAATCCATGTTTCTCCTTGTATCCATTTCTGCACATGGTGTAATTGTAAAACCGCGAATTCTTGACAAGTCCAAGCCATTCTCGCCACCCGGGAGGGATGTAGCTTCCGTTATACTCATTGAGGTATTTTCCAAAAAATGCTACAAAGATGAGACAAAATTGAAAGTGTTGGAACACATTCTGTGCTTTTTTTTTTTTACAAAACCATACATAATTTGTATCAGTTCCCTTGCACAATAAAATAGGTGCTCCCATATCTAAAAGATGATTATTTCAAATGTTTTTGTCCTTTAAAGCTAAGCATTCTGCCATCTTTATTTTTTGTTCCACTGGAGACACTGAGCAAGTATCTTACCAATATAAATTGTTTTGCTTTATAACTAAAAGCATAAAATCAAAGTTAACTCTAGAGATTAAAAACACGTATTATGCCCCTTGATCAAAATGGTAGGTTAAGTTCATTTTAAGGCATCACTTCTACTGTCCTACACTGCTCCTTTATCTAACACTTGTCCACCCTACCTCTCTAAATGTAAGCTCACAAGGCCAGGCCTCTCTGGCCCTATTATCTCCATTTATTTAGAATTGTTTGTATTTCTCAACATATTTTACAGTGCTGTGGAAAATGTTTTATCTGACTGAGAGGTCCGAGAGGAGTAGAAATATACTTCAGTAAAATTGTAAAAAAAAATCTTTATTGTTTTCATTAGCAAATCTTGACAAAATGACACCATAGAAAATGGCCGGGAAAATGTTATCTGAGTAAAGAAATGACCAGTACAACCTTCTGAACTCCATGTTAATAATCACTCACAGTTCTATCACAGCAAAATCTTCTGTAGATGTGCCCTGCTAATGATATTCTTTACTTCACACTGATTACTTGTTTAAACAAACATCAATTTAGAAAAAATAATACTGGTAAAAAAGGTTGGGCTATATAAAACATGAATTAACTAAAGTATTCCCCTGTGGATTAAAGCCGATACAAATCACAAAAGTGCATGTCTAGGGTAGGGTTTTTTTATCAAGGTCTGCTAATGAAAATTTCAGTTGACACATTTAACAACAGTACTGTCTCGTTTTTACCTCTGAAGTCATTTCTTTTTACCATAATTTTTCTTTTTTGAATTATTTTAGCAGGCAAAAAAAAAAAAGATATTTTAAAAAAGGGTTGGTCCCACTTCCCATCAGATGGACATCTCAATCCTCCTCCTTAGCACTCCATCTGACCAAATGGTCAGTGGAATGGCACTCCCTAGAACCTAACCATGACTACAGGTAGTCAAACATATTATTTTCTTTAATTAAGGTCATTCAAAACATTTGATCCATTGGCAATTCTGTGTGGGAGATCATTCATTAGAAGCAATCAATCACTCAGTATCCTTCCACTTGAGAGGTTAAATACAATTCCTCAATATCACAATCTTCATCCCATGAAACCTGCAACACTGTCAGGTCTAGGCTGTGTGAAAGAAATTGTCATTTGTATCCAAATAAAAAATGAACTTCATATACTATAGATTTTTGTACACCAGTGCAGTCTCACTCACTTCAAAATGACATACACTGGAGTTAGCCACACATCTATAAAGCATGATATTTAGCTTTCAAAATTAGACTTTTGGGACACTTCCTGAATATGTATTATATAAAGAACCAAAAGAAAACAATGGGACTAGGAAAATGAGTGAGTGTGTGAGTGAGTGTGTGAGTGAGTGAGTGTGTGAGTGAGTGTGTGAGTGAGTGAGTGAATGAGTGAGTGAGTGACTGAGTGTCTGGCGAGAAAGGTTCTGAGGCAGATATTCAGACCAGTTATCACATTCATGTGTGTATGTATGTATAAACAATTCATTATATCCTGTATTTGCTTGGTGATTGCTGTAAAATGTTTTGCTTTACAATAAAAAAAATTACTCTCATTTGATTTGTTGCTTAGTAAATTTATACTCAATCCCCTACAAAGCTTCAAAAATATGCTGTGGATAATTTTAATCTAACACATTCAAATAAAAACTCAAAAGTAAAAGGATCGCAAAGCTACTCAAAAAATATATTCATGCCACAAGGTCACCAATCTTGTCAGTCTAAATCTTAGTTCCTTTAGGCAATTAAATAGGAATTTCCTGATTATGCTTTGCTTTTTTTTTTATTAAATATCCATGCCTTATTATTTCCAAGAGAGCATTTATACATGACAGAATGCAGATTTTAATGATGAATGTTGTCACTTTAAGAAAGGGAGCTCTGTTAGACAGTTCAAAGTTCAGTAGCACAAGGAGCACCAGAGGAGACAGAGAGAAATGAGGGGTATTTTGAGAGTCTAGCCGGGCCAGGCAGTTTAAATATTATCTTGATTCAGAGTGAAGCTCACTCTTTTAGTTACATTACAGGCAGAAGGCAAAGGACGTGTAAAGTCACCATCACACTGGTTTAACATACAGTGTACACAGAGACTTTTGCATAGACATACATAACACAACAGAAATTGCATGCATGTACACATGGAGGTTGCACAAAAGGTGGATTTTTGTAAAAAGAGGCTATAAAAATGTAAACATAGGGAATAATGATTTAGGTAACTGTAATTTCATAAAACAGATTCTCAGGACAAGTGAGAGGTTGTTGCTGAAAACATACATATATATAGTTGCAAGTTCAGGTAAGATCATGTTCCTGTGGGTAAAGGTCTGACATTGCTTACATACTTAGAGCCTTATACCACAACCACTAACTAACCATACCCCTTTGTGGAAATAAGGACAGGCTAAATTATGCAGTGAGCTACGGTTTTTGTGAATTATAATTTCATGTAAAGTGAAATCACAAAATTCAGCTTCAAAATTTGAAAATGTAAATATGTAACTGTACTTTGGACTGATCTGATGTTCTGATGAGAATAAAAACTGAAATCCACCTTGTATGTGATCTGTGATTCTCTATCTGCACCCATGAGCACACTCTAATGGAATTGTTAAACTAATGATAAGGCAAGATTTTTAGAAATAGTTTAACATGCTTTTCTGGGACATATGGATGGTGCACACGTATTGGAGAAAGGGCAGGAGAGTGGGAGAAAGGGTTGGAAAAGCCTATAGGGAGATTGGATGGTGGGAGGGAGGTGTGAGAGCAGAACAGATGGAGACATACAAGCCAATATTGCCTTTAAAATAGTGAAGAAGTGTGAGAAGTGTGAAACATACCAAATACAGGTCTGAAAATATTCCAGTACAGCCTGCGTATTCCATAGGTGTCCCTCTTTGATAGGCAATGCTAGGAGGTATGACTGGAGGGAGCTGTAGAAGGTTGGATGGTCAATAGGATCTGGAGAGGGTTGAAAAGATCTGAAGAGGGTTGGATGGTTGGAGGGACCTGGAAAAGGTTGAGTGGTTGAACGGATCTGGAGATGTTTTTAGGGAGCTGATGAGAGCTGGACAGTTGATGGAAGCTGGAGAGGGTTGGATGGTGGAAGGGAGCTGAAGAAGGTTGGATGGTGGAAGGGAGCTGGAGAGGGTTGGACTGCAGGAGGACATAGTAAAGGAAAAAGCTACAAGATCACGAGGTGTGCAGGAAGACAGAAATATAGTAAAATATTTGATGTCGGGAAGGAATTTTTTCCCTAGTATGAGGAAAACTGGCTCTTGCCTCATGGGTTTTTTCCTCCCTTTGGATCAACGTGTTAGGAAAATAGGCTGAACTGGATGGACTTGTGTCTTTTTTCAGCCTTATAAACTATATTAGTATGTAACCAGAACATTGTCCACCATTGTTTAGTTTGCAACTCTTTCACTCTTGCCACAAGGCAAATATTATTAGAAATGACAGAAATAAATGGCAGAAATAAATGCATTCTGAAGCTATTTGTATTTTCTAATAAATGCAGACAGCAGCAGGGAAAATTAAATCATAGTTACCAAATTTGTTTGGAAAGAGCTGTATCATTTGAGATGATTGCTGCAAGTGTTTTACAACTGCAGAAATACCCCATAATACATCCTACAGCACTACTGGATTTATGGGTTTTAAGACACCCCAGTGACTATTTAAAACAGGAATGTCTGTGTTTAAAGCTTTACTGAAATCTGTGCCTTTTTAAGTTAATCTTGCTTTCACTTTAGTTTTAAACCCATTTAAACCAAACCTAAACTTATAAAGTGGGAGGTATTGCAAAAAAGGACACTAAGGATATTAAAGGATCCTACCTGTCCTGTAACCAGTGTTATTGAGATAAACAGCAAACGTTCGGGGTTCATGGATGGCTTGCCAGGACGGAGAAGAACAGTTTTCATTATTTGTATATATATTGTGATTATGAACATATTTCCCTGTTAGCATAGAGGAACGTGAGGGGCAGCACATCGGGGTGGTTACAAAGGCATTGGTGAATGTAGCACCTCCTTCTTCCATTATCCTTCTGGTCTTGTTCATAACCTGCAACGAACCTGAAATAAATAATACTCTTTGCTAATGTGTAAAACATGTTAAGCAGAAGAAAACAAAGTAAAACCCCATTTCCCCCCCCCAACGAAGACAGACTAATTATAAATGGCTCCCTGTGTAAGTCACCCAGTCAACAGTTTTACTCTTATTTAAGATTACACGTTCATTTTGTGCTCACAAACACTCAAAATCATACATTTAAGAATGCGCATTTTACAGTTTGTGCATTACAGTTTTCAAATAATCTATCCTGTCTCCACTTTTTGGTGTCTTTGGCTTATGGTTTAGCAGGTCACTAAAATTCTTACAACCAATACTTAAGCTACGTATACAGGGCACCAAACAAAATGCCCATTACCTAAGTTACGTATACAGGGCACCAAACAAAATGCCCATTACCTAAGCTATGTATACAGGGCGCCAAACAAAATGCCCATTACCTAAGTTACGTATACAGGGCGCCAAACAAAATGCCCATTACCTAAGTTACGTATACAGGGCGCCAAAGAAAATGCCCATTACCTAAGTTACATATACAGGGCGCCAAACAAAATGCCCATTACCTAAGCTATGTATACAGGGCACCAATCAAAAGGCCAATGACCTAAGCTACGTATACAGGAAACCAAACAAAATGCTCATTTTTTATTTCTGTGAAAGTACACAACTTCATTCACAGTCACATAAGTATTTTCAGTTTAAGGAGGAGCCCAGATCTGCAAGATTTCTGAAAAGTGACTGTTATTTATAGGATAGAGATTAAAATTGATACATTTGGGAAGACCAGGTAACAAGTTGTGATGTCACCTAGCAGCTGCAGCTGCAATGCCAGATGACTTCACAAAAGATGGAGAGTCTTGTATAACATGTGACATCACAACAGGTGAGGCAATTCTGCATTGCCACCAAAAGGGCAGGTTACAGTTCATTAATCCATTTCAAAAGTGTATAGTCACAAATCAAAACAAACAAAATACCGTAAATTCAGACAAGGAACTGAAGTTGGCAGTTTGCATGACCATTGTGGTTTTGACAGGCCTGAAGGCTGTTCCCCATTATTTAACAGTCTATTAAAAAACATATATACATTATGTAAACTGCTTTTCATAAATAAGGTATAATTTTATTTACAAATGTTGCATCCGTAGTTACCAACATTGTCACATTTATGTTTGTAAAAATCTTTTGGAAATGTCTCTTTTCTACTTCCAAATATGTTCCACCCTTTAACTACCAACAATAGGAGTTTGGTATGTGAAGGTGATTTTTACCAGGGTCACAAAGAGCTGATTTTCCCATTTATCTTTTTAACACAAACCATTAAAACCAATTATTTACAGTTTTCAATAGGCAGCATGCAGTAAATTAAGCTGGTATTACAGTTAGAAAATACATCCTTCAAGTCTTGCTTACCTAACTCTACATCTTGGTCATCTGTTAAAACGAGAATGATATTTGGTCTAATATTTCTCCTGTCTGGCTGTAAATGTCCCTTGAATCTAGTTGCTTTAAGTGTTGAACAAAGACCCACAGGCAGATCCATATCCAGCAGGATTAAAACAAGTGCAAAATAAGAATACTTCATTGTAGAATGGTAAGTGGTTTCTAGGTGATGCGCGGGGGGTTTCCTCTGAGTTGATAAGGAGCTCTGAAAACAGAAAATACAGAAAAATATTACATTTCTGCAAAAAAAAAAAATAAGAGAAAAAAAAAAGTTTTTTGACACCAATACAAATTCACGTACATAAAAAAAAAATAACACATTTAAATAAAAAGCAGATTTGATACAATTCTTTAGAGTAAGAATTGAAAATCTGTGTCTCTTGTGTTGTTGCTGAGCTGAATATTGAGTACACTATGTCAGCTGAAGAATTTCAGTTTAAACCGTCTCATTTCCCAGAGACAAAATCCTTGCATTCAGTTGAGTACGGTAACATGCTAATTTTGATTAGAAAATTCAGGTAGAAATGTACACAAGCCGTGGTTGTAGAGAGGGTTTTTATTTTTTATTAGACCTGGATTATTTTTAAAGCACCACATTAAATTGGATTAAAAAAAAGACGACATAATCCATCTTTGGGAAACCACTTTATTATAGGATTTATATAAGACACAGGTAGTGCGTTTTTTAATCTCTTGTGTTTATGCGCAATGGGAGCACTGTAAAATTTATATTATATTTATTACATGAATCCATGGGAGGGGGGGGGGATGTAAAAACTGAGATTTAGAACTGAAAACATTATCGAGTTGAGAACGAACAATACACGCTAAACGTTTTACAATTACTTACTAGCTATTTTAAAGAAATTTCAAGGTACAATGCAAATGCCGGAAGGCAACGAGATCTCATTTTAAATTGTAACTGCAAAACTGCTAGAGTGGATTAAACCCATCTATTGTCTTAGAGGTTATTAATACCTCAAAAATCACCTTTAATTAATTCCAACGGAGAAAATGGCAGCAGCAGAAATGGTCAACAGTTTGCCTATACTGTTCTATTGAATAGTGAAAGACCCAAAGTGTGGAGCTTCGAAAGGAAACTCTATAAGGAACCATTATATTGGATTAGACGGTGGAGTGCTGCTGCTAGATTGCTGCTCTCATGGAATGCTTCTTAAATCCCGCAGAAAACCTTAGGTTGACATATTTCAAAAGTGAATGACAATGTTGATAATTTAGAATGTCGTGAAAGCCAGAAAAGGCAGAACTGTTTTCTATCAACCCATACTACAAACCCCAAAATCAGAAAAGTTGGCACGTTGTGTAAATCGTAAATAAAAA
>WMED01030262.1:0-10128 GCA_019650415.1 Pipa parva
GATACTGCATCCTTTTCAGAAAAGAAGGAAGCCATTGAATCATCCATTACTCAAGTGCATGAACCAATGTTTTCACTTCCACAGGTTCCTAAGAAAAGTCATACTTCTCTACAACCTGAGCCTAAACCAGAACATGTTATGAATCTTCCTGAAACACAGAAAAATATTAATGCATCTCTTGAAGACAATAAATTATTTGAGTTAGCACCAAATGGGACTGTAAATAAACTCTTTAGTGATGCTAGTTTTACTGACCTAGAAGATAGTGACAATCACAACTTAACACTTAAGGTAAAGGAAAATTTGGATAATGAAAAATCACAGAACAACTCTAGCCTTAATTCCAACTTGGCGCCAATGAAACAAACATTGTCTATAGACACAGAAAAGAAAGGAACCATTGAATCATCCATTACTCAAGAGCATGAACCAACATTTTCCTTTCTTCAGGTTCCTACGAAAAGTGATACTTCACTACAACCAGAGCCTAAACCAGAACATGTTATGAATATTCCTGAAGCACAGAAAAATGTTAATGCATCTCTTTCAGACACTAAACTATTTGAGTTAGCACCAAATGGGACTGTTTGTAAACTCTCTAGTGATGCTAGTTTTACTTCCCCAACAGATAGCAAACATTTCCAAAGACTATTACCAATATTACAGGTGACTTTGACTACAACCAATATTGTTGGTGAAGCCCTTGTTTCAAATAAAGGATTAGACCCACCTAAAGAGATACAAGAAGGTTTACATATTAAAATACCTATGCAAAGGCAGAAAACTGTGGCCCCATATAACCTCAGTGGTGGTCCCCAGTGTCTCCAACAAATCTCAAAAAAGGCTTTTAGTGTTCCCAAAGAACCAAAGAGAAGGTCTCCAGTATCCTCAAAGAACCACAGGAAAGGTCTCCAATCTCCAGAAAAGATCACCAGCATCAAAGAACTTCCTGGTACATCCTTCCAGCCTGGTCAATCAGGAAATACAGAAACTTTTCCCATAAAGCCACCTGTAATAGAAGTCTCTAGTTTGGACACAGGAGAAAGATACTACATGAATATGATGTCCCAGCAAACCAAACTGGTGCTCCTGAAAAAAGCTGAGCTGATGGGTAATGTGCCATCAAAGCTCCTATCTGAATCAAGAGAGCTCATTGTCCAGGCATCTAAAATTACCCGAGCAAGGTTAAGAAACATAGTGAACAAATACCAAGCTCTAAAAGCTAGGCTTAGCATTCGGTAAGATTTATTCAGTTGTAACCACTAAAACAGCAAAGCAAAACAACATACATTGGAGAACATGTTTGACAGCAACTCTTACAGCAGCTGTCCCATTAATTAAGGTTTAATTAAAGCTGTATCGAGGGATTTGTCTCAGAGAAATTAAAAATAAAAAGCAATGACAAATCAGATTATTCTGTACATGGTAATATGCCATTACTCAAGCAGGATTCAGAATAAGGACAATTTCCAATGTGCACAGTAACATTATTAGTAACAGTGATGGATATCCAAATGCATTACATCATAAAGCATTTCTGTAATGTTACTGATGATGTCTTTGGTTTATGAACAAATTCAATGATTGATACATACAGCCAATGGTTTAAAAACGATTCCTTGTTCATTATAAGTCTGGATATAGATGCATCAAGCATTTGTTATATACTTTGCCCATGTAATATGGATTTGTGTGGATTTGTGTGGGTAATACCCCATAAACAACAAGACAAACATTTTTTCGAGCATGTGCCATGAATTCAAAGCAAGACAATGCAAAAGCACACAAATGCATTAAATGGCCCATGTGTATGCAACCTTAGTGCTTGTTTATAAATAGGAAGAAATCCTAAATGCAGACAGATGTTGCCTGCTTAATAAAATGATGCATATTAAAAGGAAATCAAAGATAAAACCATTTACATTCAGGCTTTTGTTCCCTTTTAACATTTTTTTTTACTCTCCGAAGGGAATATATGGAATTGTGTTTAATAACAGCAAGAAACCAGGAAGATGAAACAAAAGTTACCCAGTTGTATAGGCTGCTGAAAAAGTTTGAGGACTATGAACGCAGTTGCGTACATCGATGGTTTCTAAAGGCACAGAAACTCGACTGGCAGCAGAATGACTGTATGGCCACCATGAACCATCTCTTTAAAAAGGTTTACATTTCATATTATCTATTGAAAAACATACCTTAGACTTTATCATACTCTTTATGCAGCTGATGTAGGGGCAACGCTAATGTGCCAGGGGGTCCTTTTTAACCACTAACTTTATTCATTTTGCGAGTGGGGTGTAATGGCTCTTCTTCCTACTTGTGACACAACACTGGTACCAGAGTGAGGGGAAGAAGCCTTAGGGGGTTATTCACTAAGGTGCGAATTCAACTGTCAAATTCGCAAACAGCGGATTCTCATAGTAAATCCGCTACAATTTCCCCATTGTAAAGTCACGATAATTTTTTTAAGTTAAGATTGCAACAATTATCCCATAATAAAGTCACGACTGTGACAATATTCTCATAAAGACGCCACTGCGACAGTAGCAACCTATTGCGACTGTCTTTATCTGGCGAATTTGCACCTATACACAACAATTGCACAGTTTAAAAAGTAAGTAAGCCCAGCATCTTCACATATCATACTGTTCTCTACATTATACACAGTGAAAATCAAGCTGTATTAGTGTATTGTGTGTATTCCTAACACAGTTAGGAATAGTTGTTTGGGATTTGGATGGGACCCTCAGTAGACTAGGTCCACCACTGAAGATGGTGTACATATTTCCTAGTGGCAATTTATCTGTAAACATAAAATACTGAAAATATTCATAACTATTAAATAGGTGGGTTCTACTTGAGTTTCAGAGCCTCATTGACTGAAGTGCAAATTCACCTGTCAAGTTCACTTCGTTACAATTCAAGTCACATCTCCAAAATAGTTGCCAATTCATTTCTCAGTATTATTTATAAAGCACCGTTAGGATACGCGGCACTGTACAATCCAACAATACAGTTATAATAGAGACAAGGGAAAAGTGCTTAACAAAGAACAAGTGAAGTAAATTACCAGCGTATAATCGAGAAAATACATCACTGTAAGTGCCAGGCACATGACTGAAACAAGAGGATGGAGGTCCCTGCCCCATAGAGCTTACAATCTAAATACAGATAGGAGAATAACAAGTGCAGTAACATAAAGTGTCAGATCATTAGCCTATAGGTGCCAATTAAATAAGAAAATAAATACAAACTAGAAGAAATAGTTGCTTAAAGATAAAATATACACACGATCATGACTCACTAACTGTATTGTGTGAATATTCTATCAATTTCTATGTCACCTTGTCCCTAGGTTATGTTGTCATTTAGTCGCAGTCGCCATTGTCACTTTTGAAGAAATAGTGGCCTTACGCAACACCGGAGCCCTGCCATCAACTCCCCAATTCGCTAGTCTGAAGTGAAGAAGTCAAACAGATGAATTTGGAGCAGGTCTCCTAGTTGCATTGTCACCTTTGGCACACTCTGCATCTTGGTCAGTAGTAGCAGTACCTGTGCACGTGCACACAAAACGATTGAAAGAGCTCCATAAGATCGTGACTAGAGTAGTCACCCAAATTGGTCACATATTCGCCACTTTGCAGAGTTTGCTCAATAAGGTAACATGGGGAAATAGAGAATCGATACCAATTCATAGCTGTATGCGGCTATTCAGACTTTAGTTAATGAGGCTCTTCAATCTCAATTGTCTCAGGCTTTGTGAGTGGGGGAATTTGTAGTTACATTTTATTTACATTTTTTTTCTCATTGAATTTTTACAGTGGTTTAATCATAGGCCCTGGGCGAAATTTATTAAAGTCGTAATTTTCGATCGCTCTATCGAAATTTTGATCGATCACTTCGCCTTTAATAAATTTCGCCGGTGTCTTTTTAGCCAAAGTATAACGGGTAACTTTATTGCTCCATGAAAACTATTTACTTGATAAAGGGATGTGAAGGACAAACCTGATACATTGGGGATATTTATAAAAGTCGAATAACAATTCAGCTGGTTTGTAGGGAAAGGGAATAAGAGCTAAACAGCACTAAATTATTAATATCGCCCCTATCAATATTTATAGAGCCCCTTAATTCATTATTTATCTAATATATTGTTAAAAAGTAATCGTTGGGTTGAGGCTGGCAAAAAAAATAACATGATTCCCTATTGAGATGGTCCTGCCAAGCTAAAGACAGTCTCAATAGACTGCTACAGTCGTAGTCACAGGTTTATAACAAGAATATTGTCACAATCACGACTTTACTATGGAAATATTGTGGCAATCGCAACTTTAAAATTGTCGCAGTCCCTTCTTTACAATGGGGACATTTGTCACAGGCGCAGATTTGCTATGGGAATCTGCTGTTTGAGAATTCGACAGTCGAAGTTGGACTTTTGAGAATAACCCCCACATGGGGTTCATTTGTTATATTACCATTTTGTTTAGTCTGCACCACTG
Source organism: Pipa parva (assembly GCA_019650415.1). Classification (NCBI taxonomy): domain Eukaryota; kingdom Metazoa; phylum Chordata; class Amphibia; order Anura; family Pipidae; genus Pipa; species Pipa parva. Next base: position 4,500 of record WMED01030262.1, read on the forward strand.
GCAGGCAGGCAGGCTTAGTGTACAGCTGCTGGTAGACACACAAGATCCAGAGATCACCCATGTCATAACACTGTAACTTGTAAGGTCATTATCAGATCAAATTAACAAATTATGACAAGATATTTTGAATGATCTAACTATTATTCCATTTATTGTACAGTTTTGCAGAGCAATTCACTTACTTTTTAATAAACATCAAGGTGAAGTGCTATTAAAATTCATCCTGCTGTTATTACCATCGAACGTGTACAATTATCTGTTGTACGTATTTACGTTTATGTATATCTTTTTTTAAAAAAGTGTTCCATGTATGGCCAGCTTAAAGGACCGGTAACACCCAAATGAAATTTTCCTTTCGTTTTGGCATGGCAGTTCATTCTAATACAGCGTTGTAAAAAAAAATGTGTGAATATTACTGTTTTCTTTCTGTTTTTCTTTTCTTATAGACACAAATTAGAATTTTTGTAGGCACAGATTCAATACATATTAACTATAAATGCATTTGAGGCATCTTTATTTTTGGTGTTACTTTTAAATGCAGAACTGATTTCTTTCATTGAGAACCGATGATCAAAATTGTCCAACACCTATTATATTTTTCTCTCCTTGTAGCTGGAAGCAAGACACAACTTAAGCCTAGACTGTGTCCAGATATGCAGTCCCCTGTCTAGGCTTCTTCCGCTAAAGAACCTGATATTAATAAGCAGGTATGCGCTGGTTTTCTTCTGGGTCAGTTAATAAGATATTGCAGTATACACTGATATACAGTAAATGTCTAGATCTCTGTGTGAAATAATGTGTGACTTGTGTTTTTACCGCTGGTAAAATTGAAGCAGCATTCCACAGATGAAGGGGCAGCACTCCAGTGAGTCTCCAGAAAACCAGTGGTTCTAAGCTGGCCAGCAGATCTACAGTATGTGCTTTTAGGAGTGGTAATAGAACAGAGATTAAAGTGACTTTACTCTCCCTGGCTTTCATGGGGGAGAACTGCACAGACCCTTGGATCTATTTCCTATAGAAATAAATCTGTAAAAGTAAAGCACCACTATTGCCAAAGCACATTATACTTATCAGTGTTCTGGCCATGCACAATACTCATTTTTCCACTTTCCCCACCGCACACCATATTTTAGTTGAACAAAAGTAGTAACAAAATTAGATATACCACCACTTGTCGGTATCAAGCTGAAGAGTTGGCCAAAGTTAGTTTCCCCGGTTGGGAACCCCCCTATATTTGCAGTCCGCTTGGGACAAATGAACCCTGGTGTCTTTGAGCAGTTTTAATTTTTTACTCACAGGACTTTTATGAGAAATCTATACTATTATTTTTTTTGTCTACTTGAAGCTTTGGTGCTACTCTAGGGGTCTCACCCCTTACTCATTCCTCCTGGGTAGACCTTACCTCTGGCCTAAGTCCTATTTATTGTAGCTTACACACAATGTTACATGACAACTAACTAGTGCATCATCAGCTCTATGTACAAGGAAGAGAGTGCCTTTTCCATGCACTCTAAGGGGGTTATTCACTAAAGTCCAAATTGTTGCGTATAGGTGCGAATTCACCAGATAGACAGTCACAATAGGCTGCTACTCTTGCAGTCACGTCTTTATAATGAGAATATTGTTGCAGTAGCGGTTTTATTATGGGTAAATTGTTGCAATTTTAACATTAAGAAATTGTCACGACTTTACAATGGGAATCCGCTGTTTGAGAATTCGACAGTTGAATTCGCACCTTAGCGAATAACCCCCTAAAAGCCAGGCACCATGGGTTTATCTGGGAGGGGCTAAATTCACTGAACTGGGAAACACCTAATCTTTGCTGCACCCAGAGGGCAATTCCAAGTGAAAGCTAATGTTCAGAAACGTGCAAATAGTTGCATATTCTGCATTGCCAGAGCAGACGACAAATAACATTTGTATGAATAGCAGTCTTTAGTGTCCGTTTAACTGCAGAATGTTCTAGATATCTGTTTTGTTTCTGGCTGAAAATATTACTCTATCTTTTCAAGGAAACCTATCTGGCCCCATGATGAGCAGAAGAACACTGACCAGAAGCAGGGAAATGTATACACCAAGGCACAAAACATCACCTTCCGCCGTCAATGCCCCAGCATTAGATTTCAGCAGTGAGATCCACCATTTCTGTAATAAAACTGTCAACTTCCCATCTTTCAATCATAAGTCATTTTTCACCTTCTCTACATTAACAAAACAAACATCTGATTGTCTCAATTCACTTTTCTGCAAATACTAATAACACTGTAAAAAACCTTTCCATAGGGCTGTCATGTTGGACATTTTGATCACTGTCACATTTGCAAGGAAAACTGCGCTAAACAATCCCTGAAATTTCTTCCTGGTGTAATAAAGGGTATCCAAGCATTCTTGGCCTTCATCATTTTATTAAACAGACTAACATAAACATGTGTTTTACACCTGTTGAAAAGAAGGCCATTGAGAATATCTGAGTGTGTTGGGAAAGATTGTAATTAAATCTGTCACACAAGGGAAAATTGAGTGATATATTTGCCACCTTGGGTTATGAGGTTGTGTAGGACAGTTCAGAGAAGATTGGCTCACCTATCACCTGGGAAATCACCCAGAAAAAGATATGGTCAACAAAAGAGCTACTAAATTAAGGAGTTGTTGATTTTCTCACGCAGGTGCTAAACCATAAAATACATGACAATCTCTACATGTGAAATGTGGTGTCATCAATGACTTGAAGAAAAAAGAATAAAGTGCACCATATCTTTTAAGGGTACTTAACCCTATTTAACTTTTCTGGGAGTACAGTCGCCCTTCGTCAAGTTGAAATTCTAAATAATAGTAACTCTGAGTAGTATATTTCTACTGGTGAATGTGACCTTTTTCTAGCCATAGGAATTATAAGTCATATCATCAAGCCATTATAATGTCCTAAAGCAAAGGGGAAGTGTGGAGAAGCACTTAGGAAGAGTTAGTGACTGGGGCATTATCAATTCTGAAAATGTACCTGACTGAATTTTTAATACTTGAGCCTTCTGATCAGCAATTATACTGTAAGTTGCTATTGTCTTAAAATCATCAGAAACAACTAGAATTACTAACCTTAGGTGTATTTCTAACTTCATATTGTGATGAATCCACCTGCCAAAGAACACAAGGAATACAATGATCATATCTGGGATCTTTCAGTGAACTCCAATAGTGTCTGCTCCATTCTCATTGGGCATTCTAATGAATGTAAAGAGTGCCAAGATAACACAGTGTGCAGTGCAAATAAGAGAAACTGGGAACCAGTGATTATTTAAGATAAAAATACACAAGCCACTTTATTTTTGTAATACACCAAAGCATAACACTGTACTGGGGTGGATCTACAATACATGGAGCAGGCCTTGGTTCAGGATAAGCCCACTTTCCCAGCAGTTTACTCTCTAGGTTCTGGTGCATGCAGCCACAACTGCGACTGTCTTTATCTGGCGAATATGCACCTATACGCAACAATTCGGACTTTAGTGAATAACCCCCCTCTGTGTTTATTTTTGCACAAAGAAGAATAACACCAAATTTTAGCAAACATTTACAGAGCTGCACAACCCTATAACCCATCTAAGTACTTTCTCTGGGTATAGCCTCAAGGGGGCTCCACTTCAAACGCCAACTCAACTATTAATATAAGCATGGTAATTAGTCCCAGGTGCTGATGCTGTCTGATTCTTGGCTGTCAGTTATTTAATTAGACTCTTAGGAGACTCTCCTGAGACTCCAGTATAATGTCCTAAAAAGAAACAAGGCCCAACTGTCATGGGGTTGGAAGTTGTGGGATTTACAGGTTAACATTGTAAAGTTAGCGTCTCTCCTACACAGTAACCTTCTACTCTAGTGATTCAATAGTGTGGTATGTGTTATCTCCCACAAACTCTCTATCTTCCAGCCCTGTTATTCCCCTTTGTGTTACATGCCGTTACTTTTCTCTTGGTTAAAAGTTAACGTCTGTAATACATTAAGTTTCCATTGTTATTGTCAACTATTATTAGAAATTTTTGTCCAGGTTGCACTTCTTATTCCTTTGCTTTGAACCCTTAGCACCGTTTATTATATCAAAAACCAATTAACATTCCTCTGGGTTGAAGGTAGATATATGACGTGTTTGCTGAGGCAGCCAGCTGTCGCCGCAGCGATAGACGCTGTTATCAAGCCCACTAAATCTTACATCTATCAGTATTTATCAGGCCGCGCTTTGTCAGTTTTATACGAGGAAAATATTGACAAAAAGTGATTTAGCTGCTAACAAAATGTTTGCTGTATCTTTTCCATCCAGGCTGTATGTAGATATTTAGAAATGAAAATTGAAGAAGAAAAAAAAAACTAATTTAGGTCCTTCCACAAGAGGGTTGTCCCTGTCTACATTTATACCCTGGAAGAATAATGAGAAATAAGTTCCCCATGGTTTGCAGCAACATCAGTATCATTGTGGGAGTGGGTTTTGAATAGACCATGCAATGTAAATTTAATGGACTAACAAAAGTACATTTAAATATTTCATTACCTGGCAGAGTAAGGCTATTATGTGTTTTATCAGATTCATTTGATTACAGCCTTGTGTCTCCCAGGGAAAGGGGAAAAACTGTGAAGAAGTTATGCACATTCCTAAATGAGGCAATTGGTTTAATAGGTATGATGTGAATTGGGGGATTATTCATCAAAGTGAGAGCTCAGCTGCTGCCAAAATGAATTCTCATCACTTTAGGTCACTACACTTAAATAGTTGTGAATTCTCTGCTCCTTATTCACTAAATGGAGAATTCTCATAGTGTAGACGTGAACGGTGTTAAATCTAGTCAGTCCAATGGTAGCAGCCCTGCCACTGATCTGGCAAAGTAAAACGGGAGAATTCAACACAGTTGGGGGTTATTCACTAAAGTCCGATTAGTTGCGTATAGGTGCGAATTCGCCAGATAAAGACAGTCACAATAGGCTGCTACTGTCACAGTCGCGTCTTTATAATGAGAATATTGTCACAGTCATGACTTTATTATGGGAAAATTGTCGCAATCTTAACTTTAAAAAATTGTCGCCACTTTACAATGGGGAAATGTCGCGAATTTGCTATGGGAATCCGCTGTTTGAGAATTCGACAGTTGAATTTGCACCTTAGTGAATAACCCCCTGTATGCCTTGCCAAGTTCAGCAAACTCTGATGTGGCAAATTCGCCAGCTAACAATGGGCGCATACTGTACAATAGACTGCGGATGGGAATCCACTATTTAGTCAATAAAGAGTAGAGAATCAGGGCGTAGCCGCCCAAAATGATGAGAATTCGCTTTGGCAGTCAAATTCTCACTTTAGTCAATAAACCCTTAGTGTACTGCAGCTAGATCGCTCAGGTCAATATGATTTCTTAGTATAGTTCTTCTTTAACAAGACTACTTATTATATGCAACTGTACTAATGTTTCCCAGCTGCAGACAGCTCTTTAAACCTTTAGAAAAGCTTTTATTCATGATCACCAAGCTCCTAGAAAACAACTAATTTCAAGGCAGGTAATGAGAGATCAGTGAGAGAGGTAATGAGAGATCAGGATGCTGGTCTTTCAAGGAGGAGAAGCTCACTTTGTCATACCAGGACAGCTGAAAAGAC
>WMED01030264.1:0-10128 GCA_019650415.1 Pipa parva
GAGGGAAGGAGCCGCGGCACACCTGACCAGCTGCCACGGCACAGTGGTTGAAAATCACTGTTGTAAGCAGAGTTTTCAGCTTCTTCTTCTTCCCACTATGTTACTATTTTGTCTGCTGCTTACTGTCAAACTTTGAAAAATGGTGGATACTAAGATCCTTGTCGCCAAATGCTGTTGAAAATATATGCTCATTTTGGAGGGCAGCGAGTCATTAAACAAACAGTAAAAAGTGGTCTAAAATAATAAGTTTCCATGTATTGTTTGCAGTGAAATCAGCAAAACATCTAATTTTACCTACAATAATATATCACATTGAAAACTGTAAAAACGGTAATGAAATGCAGCAATAATGGTACATTACCAATAATGTAAACAGATAAATCAACCACAAAATCTGTGTACTGTAGACTGTTTTCATCTTCCAGTTTGCTCAAGGGTTTCTCAAAGGCCGCATTTAGGGGATCCCTGGGAAAACTGAAAAGTGATCAGCAACAAATTACTTTCCTAGCTGTGAAATCTTTTTCATGTATGTTGGAGATGCATTTTATTACTTAAATGTTATAATAAACTGTTGCTTGAATGAGAAATATATTTATTGAGCTGCATTCCTTTATTAAAAGGTTCCAGCAGGATTATAGGGGGTCTGACCTGTGTCCAAACATTATTAGGCTACTTGGCTAAAAGAACACAAACCTATGATGATACACAGTTCACCTTCGCTTGAGTGTAAACCTATGTCTTTGTGTAATCTTCAAACAGTGACACTTTGTGAGGATGTGGACAAAGTTAGTTAATCGTTATCAGTTCCAGTAGAACACGGTCATTTGCAACAGCACCGAACTGATAAACATCTTCCAAAAAGCTTGTAACTTTGGGAAAATTCTTGTACTGGAGTCTAAGTCTACGCTGCAAGGTTGTGATTTGATAGAACATGGAGTTTACAAATAAAGGAGATAGTCCAAAATGTGTGCAGATATTTAGATTGTGATTGGTTAGAGGAATGACTGTCTTATCTTTCACTCTACATTGCAGGACCCACAATGGGGGACTTGCTTCACCTACAAACTGCATCCTTACTAGAATGTACTGTATATGTCCTTTAAAAACACACAATCAGTAAAATGCAGTCTCAGTAAAAAGCATGTTAACTAGTTTCTCCATAGACTGTTGTGCAGTTGATAAGCTGACCATGCAAGAATTTATTCAAGAACGATCAATCTGATCTCTTATGGGCAAATTGAGTAAGTGTAAGGTTAATCAGAAATTAAGTACAATTGTTTTAAATTGATTGCCCATGCTGGAAAAGTGTGATTGCGCCCTCTCAAAAAAAAAAAAAAAAAAAACTAAATTCACTTCAAAATCTTCCTACTGTGTGCTTTTTCAGATCATGTGAAAATGTAATTTTAGCACAATGTACAACAAATGAAGTTCTTATACGCAGTGTTTATATGCCATGGGCTTGGTCTATGTACTATAGTATTAACTATTTAACATATTAACAAACATAGTATTAAAAAAAAAAAAAAGACACAAAACAATTTTTGTAACTTTTTATTTTATTAATGAAAATATTAAATGTTAACTGATTTTCGATAAAACACACAGCACAGCAAACTTGAGAAATACCAAAATGTTTCATATGTACATCTTACAAAAACCAGGAACTCTTCCCAAACTCACAACCAGGAAGTTTTGATAATATCTTGACTAGCAGAACCATGAATAACCTACAACTGTTTAGCAATATACCCTTCACTTCAATTCCCCATACTTTAAAGATGTTTAATAACTGATTTAATATGAGAATGGTCAGGTTTACACAAGTATTTTTAGATTATTTAAAAATCTTATGGTTGCTGCTTAATTAGGATTAGTAACATTGTGCAAACAGTTAAATGAATCATTTAGAATGGATGAAACGCAATATAAATTTAGTATTCAAAATTGGCATGGAATAGATAAAGATGCTGGCACAAATCAGTTGGCAGTGAAACAAATATACTGAAAAAAGTGGAAATACTTAGAATATTTTGTGGAACCTTTAATGAAACACAATGGGGGAAATGTATCAAGTGCCGTTATTTCAATGGTAAAAAATAAGTGCTAAAAATTAACAGCTATTCACCATTAAAATTGTTCCTAATGATAACTTCAATTTTTGCATAAAAATGTTAGCAATTTGCATCCCTTGTTTACACTAATTATTGGTTTATATAAAAAGTCAGCAACATCCATCTGCGTCCAAATATTAGCAGAATGTTAGCAATATCCATACACGAATAGCAATTGCTATTTTTTTCATAAGAATTAACTTTTTTTTTTCTTTTTATACACAAATTTTTGGGCAAAATTTATTAAACTTGAAAAGGCCTTTTCGGAGTTTATTCTGAGCAGATCTCGGCTGTTTGATCGATTTTTTCAGATCGAAACTTTTCAATGGAAAGGTAGCCATACTTTCCATCGAAAAACTCTATTGAAAAGTTTAAATCGGTTAAAATTAAATCCAAAAACATCCATTTTTTACAGATTAAACAGCTGAGATCCCGCGGGATAAACTTGAATTTAATAACTTTTGCCTAAATGCGTAACTGCCAGGGCTCAGGCAGGTATTCATTTTACTTCTTATAATAGGTCTTAAAAATGTTCTAACCTTGATACATTAGTTGCGCCTGGTCTTACACACTGATTTTTCCAAAAATAAAAAGCACAGGTGCAAAATAAAGCAAAGTGAATGGTATATTGCTAATAAGTGGAAGCAAATTGTGTTAATTGTTAACAATCCTCTGTTACTACCACCGCACGCATAACCCCAGATCTGTCTCCAGCAGATTTAAGACATACAACATAAACATATACACAATAAATGAACAAGTAGAATTAACTATGTACAGAGTGTGGTACATAACTGAAAAATTCTTTCAAAACCACAAAATACAGCCATCTTCTCCACAACAGAGGGTAAAAGTAAGTAGGATACATTATACCTTTTAAAAAAACAATATGAATCTTTAAATGTTAATGAGGCACTTAATTCAACTCTCACTTTCAGGGAAGAGTCAAAATAAGAGCTTCATTGCTGTAGAAAGTTGTGATCCTTGTCTTTATAAGAGTATACGATCAAATAGCACAACAGCATTTTAAAACTCGCACTACTCTTGTCTAGTCTATAAACTCAAGCTCTGCATTTAGTGAACTTAAAAGAACTGAACCTGCAGATAATAAAACCTTTGCATTTATTGCAGATGTTATAAAAACAATTAACTCGAGGGAAAAGGTCTCAATGACATATTTATACTGAAAGACCAATATCCAAAGCAGGTGAGAAGCAGGTACTTGTAAAATGGTAAAAGTGCAACAAAAACTTAAGTAGGAAGAGAAATTTAAAAGAAGCCAAAGACTTGTTTCCTAACTGACAAAATTATACACCAGGAAATTTGGCACTTTGCAGTAGGAACTTGCAAATAACTTTCCATCTGGAGTTGGATCAGAGAAAGCAATTTCTTCTGTAGTTAGAACACTGCCGTACATAAATGAACTCCTGGGGAAGAAAAATATATACACATATTACTTGGAGAAGCATGGGAGTAGAGATTGAGCTGCAATGCAAATAGGCATACAGATGCTCCACTAACAGGCAGTGACAACAGAAAACTTTAGGGGAGGGAGCTGTAATGCAAACCACAATCAAGCTTCTGGTGGAACAAGTGATCAATTTATTTATTTACTCCAAATCCCAGCATAATTACAAAAGTAGTTTAAATTGGTTTTAAAATTGCAATGATTCAGTGTCCAATCTGAAATTGCCCTAACGCAGGGGTCGGCAGACATCTTTGAGGAGGGAGCCATTTCCCTCCCTCCTCCAGCGGTGACAACTATTTTGTGAGCCGCTGGAAGAGGGAGGATAGCACTCTCCCAACCACATGACCTGCTGACAGCCAATCAGAAGAGCTGTTGACGGTCATGGGTGGGGCTTCGGAGGTGCGCTTTGAGCCACAGCGAGGCGGCTAAAGAGCTGCAAGTGGCTTGTGAGCCTCACTTTGCCGACCCCTGCCCTAAAGCATCACTGGGATGCAAATAAATGTGTAAAATCTTGTGGCACCACAAACTGCGAATGTGATGACCTTTGTAAAAATTCACTTCCATTTAAAGTCAAATAAAGGTGACTTATCTTAAAAATTAATAATCTTTTTTTTTTTTTTTTAAACAGAAAATGTTTGGTCCAAGCCAACAAATTAGTTCAACCTCCAAATCACATGAGATAAATAAATACTTTAAGGAAAATCAAGGTGGTTTTATCTCAACTGATTTGAAGGATTGTGCTGTTGTGTTTCTTTGACTAGTAGTCCTAGCTACTGACCCTGTAAAAATATGAAAAATTCGTTAGGATTGTTTTATACCCAGCTACTGCATAGCCAATAGGGCCACTGTTCATTCCAAAACATGTAGTAAAGTAAATAAAACAGGTGTATGACAGACAACAGATTCTAAGAAGTCCAATATCTAAACTTCAATCCCCTTTTGCACAGTAAAAACTACACAACTTTAGTAGCACACTGTTCATAATCTCTCACCTGACAGCGTCCACCAAGCGCCTAGCGATTGCTTTTCTGCGCATGAGAGCGAAGACCCAAATCCTGCTCACACCACATATTGCAGGCTCTGGATCAGTTGAACACCGCCAAGCTCTGTGTCGCTCTAGAGGTTCCCGGCACACCGATTCTGGAGAGGGTGGCTCAGCGATGACTCTAAAGGCCTGCAAAAAAAAAACATTTTAAAGGAACAATTATACCAGCCAATAAGGAGTCTGTGGCATGGAGGGGCTGCAGGGAAAAGAAAAATGTAAGCTTTTGTAAAGAAAAAGAAAAAAAAAAAAGTGGATTCCCATACATGGATTTTATCAAAATTCTTTATCCAGTAACAAAATAACACTCTTACCCTGATTTTATGGGGTTTTAGTCAGGATAATACTGATATATAAGCAATAATGGGGGTTATTCACTAAGGTGAAAATTCAACTGTTGAATCTGCAAACAGCAGATTCCCATAGTAAATCCGCTACAATTTCCCTATTGTAAAGTCGCGACAATTTTTTAATGTTAAGATTGCGACAATTTTCCCATAATAAAGTTGCGCCTGCGCCAATATTCTCATTATAAAGACGCGACTGCAACAGTAGCAGCCTATTGTGACTGTCTTTATCTGGCGAATTCGCACCTATACGTAACAATTCGGACTTTAGTAAATAAATCCCAAAAAGTTTTCAGCATTATAATATGCTCAGATTTTATTTTACTAAATATTTATATAAACAAAGTAAACCTTTCTTAAAATAATGTGTTCACTAAACTGTAAAAGAGTGTTACACTGCATAGGGACAAAAATAGCTTAAAATAATGTGTTCACTAAACTGTAAAAGAGTGTTACACTGCATAGGGACAAAAATAGCTTAATTCTCCTTTAAGCTTTTTTTTTTAAACCAGAAAAGGTTTGCATGAGAAAAGAATATTGTCTCGATCTTGAAGCACCAGTCAGCGGAGAGGCGATCGGTATATCCAATCAAGCTTAAAAAAAACAAAAACAACCTTAGTTCCCCTTTAATAACCTCTTGCCATGAAAATCAGCCCAAAAATTCAGTTGCTTTTTATTGCTTAGCATCTTCACTTTTACTGGGGGCAGAAGTGGTGCAGAGTTCTTGGCTATGGGGCAATACATCACCATTAATATAGGTTAAAGAAAGAACTGTGCACATGTACAGGTTTCTGGTGTATAACTTTTTACTGTACCATGTGTGCAGGGTACAAAGGCTTTCCTTTCTTTAGCAAAAATAACAAGCCTCAACCAAACCAGAATAGCTGCACGAAAAATACAATGCAACCCTTTCAGCTGGAAACAGAATAAAATCCATATTGCTCATTTGCCTTTCCAAGTGTTCATGGAACCTTATTCCCAGCAGTAATGTAGGCTAGATGCATTCTGTAACCAGTTTAATGAGGGGATTCAGTGTACTATTGTACTATTCAATGTTTAGATTTTATTTTTACAATGCTGGAAATGGACAAAGAAGAATATAGATGGCTGGAGCCTCACGTTTACTCACCTCTCTGATTGGTTCTGCAATTAAACACCCAACTATCTTCTTATCATTTGACACAAACATGTAGGTTTTAGTCTTGCTGGGGCATCTTAAAGAAACCTGCTGGAACCCCAGCTCTGCATCTACAATCTCCCGAACTTCTTCTGCCTTTAAAGTAAACCATAACAAACATGTTTAGGCATATGGACAAACAATATATAAACCATTAACCGTGGCATTAAATGGGTTTCTCTATGGTTAAAATAATTCAGCATATTGTACATATTGGCATTAGAAAATTTGCAACTGCAATCACAAATACCAGTTTAATTTATATTTTTGTCTTTGTATGGTACAGTCTAAATATAAAAAAAAAGCAAATATCTTATTCCAGACACTGCTTGCTAGTTTAGAATAAGGCTCTCAGGCCGCACAGAAGTAGAAATGTTTCAGAGAGGTTACTAAACCTTGTATCAGTCATAGTTTGTAAGCACATAAAAAAGGTATTTTTTTTTACATATAAATATCTTTAAAGGAGACCTAAAGGTATTAAAAAAACTTACCTTATATTGAGAGGAATCACTACAGTCACAGCATGAACTGTGCTGTAATTACCTGGCACCGGATGTTTCTTCACAGCGCAGGCTGACACAGAAGCCAGCGCAAAGCTCCTCTGACTTGGTTGTACAGGCCTCACACATCATCGCGCTTCATTGCAGGGAGCATTCTTATTGGCCCCCTCAATGAACATGATGACATTGAAATCATTCTTCACCACTGGTGAGCCAAGTGGGAGGAGCTTTGCGCTGGCTTCTGTGTCAGTCTGCGCTGTGAAGAAGCAATGTGTGCCATGTAATTAAAGCACAGTTCATGCTGTGACTGTAACGATTCATCTCAATACAAGGCAATTTTTTTAAATACTTTTATTTCTTCTTTAAGAAGCAGTAGTTACCGGATCATTTTGTGGACTACATTGTGACCCTGGCCTTTTCATCAATCTGGTTGGCTGAGCAGACTGGAAGCCCCACAGCTACAAAGTGAAAGGTTTCTTCAACCCCATACCCAATATGTAAGCCTGTGATCCCAGCACATCAGCATTGACATTATCTATAGAAAAACACACCTTTTTTAAGGCATATTTAGGGTCATCAGGTGAAACCATTATGATTTTTCCATCCCAAAATTCAGCAACAACACGTTCTTTCTTCCAACCCTGTAAATAGATGAGGAAACCATTTAATTTCTATTCTTTAATTAGTATTTAAAGTACCTAGAGCCAAATATTCTCCCTCCACCTTGGTTTCATGAGTGGAAGCACTCTATTAATACAGTCAAATACCATGAATATAAACAAAGTGTGCTTTATAATACACCACATTCTGTTCAACGTAGAGGAAAAGAATATAATCTCCCTTTGCCTACACCTGCTTGCCTGGACCACAGGCACTGGGGCACTCACCACATATCTTATCCCATCCAGAAGTCTCTGGTGATACTGAACATGCTGAGCTTCATCTTCGAGACTGGCAGCTGCATAGATCATCCCACATGTACTGCAGGCAACAGGCCCAAAGTGCTTCTGTCCTGCATCCTGAAAGAGGGATTAAAGAACACAGAAATATCAAAACATAAACCAACTTGTTCATCAAAAGAAACTTCACAACAAACAATCTGCTTTGTAAAAAATATACTGTAGATCAGCTATCTTCTGTCTGACACGCCAGCAGTTGCTGAACTACAATTTCCAGAAGCCACTGGCTGTCTTCGGGATGCTGGGAGTTCAGAAATAACTGAAGAGCATGAGGTTGGAGATCACTGCTTTATTTCAAAATTTAAAAAAATTACAATAATCAGCTGATCCTCAGACTCCCTCTTTGCCTCTCTCTTTTTCCTGCTCAATTTTGGGAATTTGCAGGCTTCAGTAGGAATATTGGCTGGAGAACTGGAACAAACTGGGGACGCTAAATCTGCATGCAGGTCCAAAGCCCTGAATTTGGAACAGTAAAAAAAAAAAAAAAAAAATATATCAGAGTATGAATTTCAGATTTATTAGGGACAAATTCTTTTTAATTACCAGAAGATTATTTCTATTTGAGCACCCAACCATTGCAACCTCACATGGATGGATACATAGAGTCCACACACCAACCAAAAACTTAAACATACTAAATTACAAAAGTACAACAGTACAAGAGCACTCACCTTTTATTATTGGCTGGAGTGCTAAAAATTGGAAAGACATTGGATCCTACAAAATAAAAGGGAACAGCAAGGGTTATTTGGGTCATGCTGTTACTGTTTAAGCTATGACCATTCACTTCTGTTTGTTGATTAAACTCAATAGACAGCAGCAGTTTACCAGTTCTTTAGTTCTCAGTAACATTACACTGTACTTTATGTGTTGATTAGTCCTTCTCCCACTTTCCTCGTGATGCCTTTGTTTAAATGGTGTGCTTATTATTGTAAAAACGGCATTGTTAATTATTTTAATAGAAATTACCTTTTATTTATTTTTTTTCCTAGAAATCCCAGTGTTGCAAAATGCAGTACTCTAAATAAAAAGCTTAATCTCCTTTGGTTGCTGACCTCAGTAACAATCACTGACATTTTTATCAGAATACCTGAACTCCCCCCTAAACTCTCAGCATTTATTAAGGATAATAATGTCAAGAGACAGAGGGGGTTATTCACTAAATTCCTAATTGTTGAAAATAGGTGTGAATTCACCAGCTAAAGATAGTTGCAATAGACTGCTACTGTCCCAGTCGCGTCTTCATAATGAGAAAATTGTCACAGTCACAACTTTACTATGGGAGAAATGGTCACATTCGCAACTTTAAAAAAACTGTCGCAGTTGCGACTTTACAATGGGGAAATTGTCACGGTCGTGGATTTGCTATGGGAATCTGCTGTTTGAGAATTCGATGGTTGAATTCGCACCTCAGTGAATAACCCCCTGAATGTGAATGTAAGGTAAACCTTTAGTTTAGAATGCAGCATTTGGATTAAAGACAACAACAACAAAAAAAAGAAACTTGCATTGTAGAAAGTTAGAACTGTAAGGCTGTTAAATAATTATGTGTTCTTCAGAGACTGGGAAACGCTTTTAATCAAGATCAGATTATGTTATACAGATGTGAGGAAAATGGAATTATCCCCGTAAAACAAACTCTGGGCAGGCAAGCTGTAAGACAGAATGCTTCTCTGCTGATTGCTGTGTGGGAGGATCTGTAGAATCAATGAGTGTTTGCCTATGGGACTACATTTTACCTTTCTTATTAGAGGATTTCTTTAAAACCACATCTTCATCAGGGTCAGACACAGGAGAATCTGGCACGGCTTGCTGTTAATATACAATACATATGACTTATGTAAAACAAAATATGTAGAAGATTCTTAAAGTGACCCATCACCAATCAATACCTTAATCCTAAAGCTTCTCCCCTATGGCCAACCAATACATCATGTTTAAAGGCGGTATAGTCAGATTACATCTTTACATATGCAGTACTATACCTTAGTGAGAAGTGTTTCTCCACAGAAGTTGTTTCATCTGAAGCAGAATGATTGATTAGGCAGCACTGAAACTCTGGCACAAGGAAACCTGTGTGATAAAGCTGCTAAACACAAGAAAATGCTGCCTGACTGCTATTGGTTAAGCAGTGTGCTGACTTTTTGGCCTCATTGGCCATGCTTTGTTTACATTCCTGGAATGCAGGATATTAACTTGTGTGCAGGGGTTACATTATACATTAGGCAAAAATATCCGGGGTAGAGTACCCTTTCATGGAAAACTGGCTGGTACCCGTCACACACACACGCGCACACACACACATACATTTCCTGGTGCAGGAGTTTATCAGTGCTCTGTAATAAATCATCCTGCTTCAGATGAAATATCTACTGGGGAGAAAGGCTTCTCACTAAGGCATAGCACTGAGTATGTAAAGATGTAGTCTGACTATAGTTCTCCATTAATGGATACACACTATCAGACATTTTTGTACAAACCCCAAAATCAGAAAAGTTGGCACGTTGTGTAAATCGTAAATAAA
>WMED01030266.1:0-10128 GCA_019650415.1 Pipa parva
TAGTTGAGGTCTACATATGGTGTCAATTACAGGCCTCTCTCATCTTTGTAAGTGGTGGAAATTGCACTATTGGTGACTGACTAAATACTTTTTTTCCCCACTGTATGTGATACTTTATTTGGACTAACAGTTATTTGTATAAGACATTGTACATCTCTGACCTGACGAAGAGGGAATATCTCTCGAAAGTTTGTCTTATACAATGAACTGTTAGTCCAAATAAAGTATCGTATAATACTACAGTTCTTTTTTCCTTTTCTACTTCATTCTTATGAAATTTCTACTTTTTTAAATACTGTCAAGTCGTGGATAATACTTTGCACTCTTTTCTTAGGCCATTTAAGCTTCTTCCGCCTTTCTCCCTTCCAGTACTTCAGCAACAGACACTGTAGTAAAAGCATTTAGTTCTCTTTTTCTTACTGACACATTCATTCATTGAATATATATATATATATATATATATATATATCCAATTATTGCAATACAGACACAGACACAAATATATATGACAAATAGAAAAAGTATAGCATTTTCAAAGGGAATTAACTACAGTAAATCAAAGTATTGTGATTTTGCTGAAATTTACATAGCCAAAATTACCATGTCACTGAACCACAACATTGCAATCATTCATTAGAACACCATCTTGCAGACATCATGGTTCACGAAAAAAAAAAAAAGTGTTTTACATCCCCTACAATGAAAGAGAGAGTGGAAAGTGGCAATGACTAATTAGGAATGTGTTTCAAAAATTAGAAGTCCGCACCTGTATTTGTATTACCTGGTTGCCACAGCAGCAAAAAATATGTTGGAAGAAATGACTTATGTAATGACATCTACTGAATGTGTTGACTGATAAACAGCAGGTAATGTAACTCCCAAGAGTAGCTAGCAACTGTAATTTCAACGTCTGTAAAATACTTGTTCACTTATTAACATTTTTTGAACAGTAAGAAAACTTAAACCTTGCTTATTTGGTTTGTGTATGCCATTTTATGATGCACTGATTCAAAGTAGGGGTTAAATTGTAGTTTACTCTTAGAAAGTTGATTTCATATCTTAACTCAGGGAAAAAGAGAATGTTATTGTAAAAAAGGACCATATTATTAATTTTTCTATTGAAATGTTAATTTTTTTTTATAGGCAAATAAATTAGTATAACCTTCATGAAACACAGATGTAATGATAGCAATTATTGGGTTAAAGCTCTTAATATGAAAATCCAAATATTTTAAATCTGATATCCAAACTACACAACTAATTTAGTGGGTATAGTGTTTGTAGGTTCAGTGGAACTTAATGGAGTACTCTAGGTTAGCTTATTCTAGGGGTAACAAACGCGACTCTCCTACACAGCCGCAGCCATTTGCAACATGCGGCTCTTAGTATAAAATGACCATGCGGTACCAGCTTTATAATACAGTGCAGGAAGAAGCCCCCAGCTTTAGAGGTGAAACGCATCTGTTTTTGGAGCCCTCTCCTCCCCTCCTTGCATACACAGGACACTACAATACTCTAACTTAATGACAAGTACATACTCTGGTATTGTATATGATTATTATTTGTCAGTTTGTTGGATATTTTTTAAAGATTCATACTGTTTTTGCTACTTATTTCTGTGTGTATGTCTTTTGGGGTGTTTTCTGTAGTTCTTTATTGATTCTTATATGTTTTTTTATCCCCCAGCATTGCACCTTGTCAGCAATCCACAACTGTTTATTGTGATACAGAGTGTGTTCTCCAGGTTTTTTTGTTGTTGTCAGTTAATTATTAATACCTTTAATTTCACTCCAATCCAATTCAATCCACCAAATAAATTGTATTTCCTTGCTAAACTCCTTACTCCAGCACATGTGGCTTGCTACCTCCTCTCCTTGGCCAAATCAGTGTGCATGCTGGGAGCAGAGAAAAGGACTGGCCCAGCCCTGCCCACAAGGTTCAGATAGGCAGATTGCTCTGCCAGTTAGTAATGTAATAGTCAGAGGCTTAGTGAAAGGATTAGGGAACAGAGAGAAGTTTTTTGGTGAGTGGTACTACTCTTTTTCTATGAAAATATATAATGATATTTAAAGCATCAACTGTTTATTCAACCATTATTGCATAGTTTAGCCTAAACGATTTTCGATACCATCCTTCATATCCCCTTTAAGAAAACAGACATCATTGTTAAAACATTGTACCAATAAAATATATACTGTAAAATATACTGAACAAAAAAATACAAAAAATACTGTAAAATATTTTAATTGATAAGTTTTACTGCAGTATTTAATTATAGACAAAATGTGCTATGCAGTTTTCAGTTATTTTGGCCCCTAGAGCCCAAATTTACTTGAAGTGTTTCATAAACAATTCAAAAAATAAATGAGTTATTAGAAACAGCTATTACAACAAAGGCAACATTATTTGCTTTGCTTGGACACAAAGATATCATTATAAAAGGTCTGATTGCCTTCATCTGGTTTGTAGGTAACATATACATTTACTTTACCATGGCAAGGCTGAATAACAGACACTGTGTCATGGGAGCCAAGTAAGATATTATAACAGTAGGAAGTCAAATTGCCTTGTTTTACAGCAATTTGTCTTGTCCACGCAGACTGTCAAAAGGCTAAATCTACATCAGAGGTTTTCTCGTCACCAATAAAAAGAACAAGGAGTACATTTGTTGTGCTCATGGGTAAAATTGCCTTGTATAGCAGCTTGGTATCCTTTCTTTTTCTTCTTCCTTAGAAAACAGTTTCTAATTTTTTTTCAAATTCAAACTATATGGTAGGCCTTTCTGCCTGTCCCCTACCTGCCATTCATCTGGTGTTTTGCTATGACCTTGAATCTAGTGTACTTCATTAGCAGACATGCCTATCAGAGATTTAAAGAGAGGAATAAATGTAAGCCGTGACACTTAAAATTCCTTCTGACCCTTATAGACTGTGTTGAGAAAATAAGTCACTGTCCCTTGTAGATCTTTGTTAATTCCTTGATACATTTTTGTATGTTAGTGTCCTTATATGCCTCAGCTGTTGCTATATGATTCTGGTTGCTTTACTACCCAGTATTAGAATTCTGTTTCCACAAGTGCAGAAGGTACAAACGAACTACCCCTGGGTTCCAGAGGTCACGTTGAACCCTCCAATAATATATGTAATTCACAATGAGTAATTTTGGAGCCACAGGTGTTGGTCCAAACGGTAGTGTCAATACCTATTTATTCATACAAACACAATCTTTGCCCTTTATCAAATTTGATAAAGCACGAAGATGCCTGAAACATGTTAATGTGTTCCTTTGAATAAATAGGTAGTTGCAACAATACCCGTGGCTCCAAAATGACTCATTGGGTTTTGCTACCCAGTATACAGTATTAGCTATACCTGCCTCCTTCTTGTCCTAGTCTGCCTTGGATTTAACCAGGTCTGTTCTAAACTGTCTGTTACTTATTTTGAACTATTTAAATCCAACAATATTACAGCTTACTCAATCATGACACCAACTATATACAGTAGCTAACCCTACGTAAGTTCTTATAAGTTTTAATCACAGTAAAGGAAGGTAGGACCCAAACCCAAATACTTTTCAAGTGTCTTTGTCCTATTTCATAATCTGTAAGTAATTGGTTATTGGTTAGTGTAAATATAATTTCTGGATCATTTGTGACACAATCATTCAGCATTGTCATATCCTACTGAAATTAAATTATGTTGATTTTTTTTTTTTTTTTTTTTATATCTCACTTTGCATTTAACTGAAGGTTGTTGTGATAAAATGAATGATGTATACAAAATTAAAATAAACATTTAAAAATTACCTTTAACAATTATACTGCAATTGATCGCAAAAAATGATTTAAGACAGTCATTCCTTTCTTTTTAACTTTTGCATTTAAATCTGGGCAGGAAAACGGATGGATTTTTTAATTTTAAGGTTTTCACATGAAAAATTGCCAAGGGGTGGTAGATATTACTAACACATCTACATTATGAAAGGCTCTCTTTTAAGCCTAAACATTCCTTTAAACATGCCTGTTGGGTTTTGAGTACCTGCAGTTAAACAGTGTTGCTTTTGGCAAGAGGTGGTGAGTAAATGAAGCATAATCTCTCTGATCTCAGTAGTCTGGTCGGTCAACCATGACATTCTTAGTGTCTTTTTCTACTACGCCCAGCCTGAACAGAGCCAGGACCCAGTGAAATCTCTATGGGGAAGCCAACGATTACCATGTGAGCACAAGCAGATGGAGAAAGCAGTGGAAAAAATGACTGAATCCACCTCTTGGGTTCATGTGGGGTTCAGGGTAAACTTCATAAGGGGTTTACCCTTTTTACCTCCTAAATTTAATATTCACAAGTTCTTCATCTTTGTTTACTTTAGGTATGTCTGCCATCAACATCTAAATAAATATGTGCACAGCATTGCCATATTAACAACAACAAATGAAATGCAGACTAATCAATATGAATAATGTGTTTGAAACAGACTGCAAAAACAAATTATGAGCACTTAACTTAGTTTTAGTCTTCCATTCTAGTTGTCAACCTCACTTCTGTATTTTTATGTACTGTATGCACACATATTTTTATTTATAAACTGCCACTAAGTTACGCAGTGTTGTACAATACAATTATAATCCAGACAAGGGAAAAGTGTTTAACATAGAACAATTGAAGTAACTTATATGTAATCAAGAAGATACATCACTCTAAGTGCCAGGCCATGATTGAAACAAGAAGATGGAGGTCCCTGCCCTGAAGAGCTTACAATCTATTTGTATATTTGTTTGTTCTTTAATAACTTTTCCATAACACATGGCCTTTGACTAGTGACAGTGTACTAACTTTGTGTTTATTTAAATATATAATGGCATTGACAAACATGCAAAGGTTTTTGTCACATAATGCACCTGAATAGCACTCTAAAGGGGTGCTTGTATCAACAAAGCCAGTTATTGCTAAAGACCACAAACCCTTAGTCATTTTGGGGTGCTAGCAGGCATTACCCCTGTTAATGTAGTCCCCGTCAAGTTTTTGTCATCTATAATATTTTAATTAGAATGTGTCATTTTGAACTTGAACTTTTGAATCTGTCTGTGATCATACCGTCCATTTTGGCAACATTTTTATGGGGCAACATTTTCACTAAAGGCAGCAGCTTCTGATGTCATTCATGTCTGTCACATACTTTGCTCCCTAGTTATACATTTTTGAAGACAAATAGATTGTTTTTAGTGCTCCAGAATTTTCCTCTTTTCCCTTACCTCTTGGGTTTCTTTTACTTTGCTGCCTCTGACCAAATAATGTGTCTGTGCAGTAGTATATATAAAATACCATGGGCCCCTGTGCAAGATTCCTCCCAGGGCCCCCTTCCCTTGCAGTGCTACCCCATTCCATGCCCTCTGTTGCTTAATATAACTTGTTGGCACCCCCCTCTAAAATCTTGTAATAATTGATCATTACTTTTATAACTATTGTTACACTAAACACTCTATTCTTTCCTATCTGTATCTCTCTATAAATACTGGGAGTTATAGTTGAGCAACAGCTGTAGAGTCAATTTGCAGATCTCTTTTATAAAACAGTATGACCAGATATAACAGTGGACCTTGAAAAATGTACTTTAGTTTTCATTTCTCTTTAGCTTCTGTATTATAAGCAGTATTTACTCTTACAAATAATGCAGATATTGTGTGGATGGAAAGGAACAAAGAAAGTCATTTGTTAAGAATTTTATTGCTGAGAAACTGTAACCTACAACTGGATTGTTTAGCTCCATTCCTAAAAAAGACCGCAAATATGTAGGACCTTATTTAAAATGATTATACTATTCATGGCACTGACTAACTTACAATTGAACCAGTTTTTATTTGTTCTTATTTCTGGGTTGTTGAAAGTGGCATCAGTAATGGGGCATTTCTAATGACACATTTTGCAAGGGTGATTGTAAATTATTTGAGTTTACAAGAAATGTACATTAGTTGACAAAATAAAATATTACTCTGTCATATTTAGTGGTGTTTGCTGTAATATTGATCTGGAATGGATCACTATAACTAGGTCTTGAGGTCTCATTTTTTTTAGCTCCAAATTCATAAATTTACAACTGTTCACTGCTAAGAGAGGGGGAACTGAAGTACATTCAGTGAAATAAAGAGCCATATATCCAACCTGCAGACATGACACTTTTTTGGTCTTGTTAAACCTTATTTGTACGAGATAAAGAGAAGAAGAGTTTAAAACAGCGGTTCTCAACCTTTTGAGAACCGCGACCCCCGGCTGTGACGTCGCGGACTGAAGTTTCACCGAGCATCATCACGTACGTGCATCACGTGGTGACGTTCGGGCGAAATGTCATCGCGTACGTGCGTCACATGGTGACTTTTTTGGCCGACGTCACCCCACAGGAACCCTTATAAGAAGGGTCCTGCGGGCGCTTCTGGGTGCCGCAGTGGTTCTCGACTCCCGTGGGATGGTTGTGCGACCCACAGGTTGAGAGCCGCTGACTTAAAAGAACATTATACTCATTTATAGCTACAATATATCTATGCTTCCAAAATGCTACATTGTATTTGTAAAGTGAGATAGTTAGCTAATTAGGCTTTTAAAATTGGGCTTTCGGGTGCCCCTACTGAATAAGTTTTCTCTATCTCAGGGGTCGGCAACCTTTTGGGCTGAGGGAGCCATATACGTGCGGTTCCAACTCGCGGTGATGTCAGCTGCTCCTGATTGGCTGGCAACCCAGACTTCAGCTTGCACCACTCATTACAGTGAAAGAGCCAGATATGGACATCAAAAGAGCCATAGGTTGCCGACCCCTGCTCTATCTAAATCATCATAGAAAACAGTGGGGCTAGGTGGGGTCTATTTTACATGGCATGAAAATTCAAAACATAAACTGAACTTTTAACGATAATATTCTTACAAGTGCAGTAGTTCATTTTGAAAACTACCATGCCAAACCAAATGAGAATTTTTTTTTTTTAAATCAGGAGCTTATAATCAACAAATAAAAACTGGTTTGAATTGTTCACTAGTTTTAGTTACAACACATATGCATTCTTTTGTTGTTTCCCGTTTGTAATTTCTAGCAAATGCTGTCCAAGTGCAAATAGTTTCTAATGCAGTGGCCCACCAACCTTTGCTGGATCGGGGACCAGTTTCTCTCTCAGCAAAGGCTTGATGTACCAGGAGGGTGGTGAGCGGGGCAACGTGTGTTGCCAGCCACGTGATGGTGACTTGCTTCTTGTTAGTGCATCAAACCATGCAGCTCAGTACCAAGGGACCCGCAGACTTGGTACTGGTCTGTAGACCACCAGTTAGGAACCCTTGGTCTAATGGAGTAAAATTCATTCACTGGCCCCATTCAGTATACAGTACCTGTATAATAACCATCCTATGATCATAATCATTCAAGTCATTATCACAGAGGTGTATCATATTCATATGTAAATTACAAAAGGTGTGTACCATTGGTTTGGGCTGGGTCAAGGCATTCGCTATATAAC
This sequence comes from Pipa parva, assembly GCA_019650415.1. NCBI lineage: Eukaryota > Metazoa > Chordata > Amphibia > Anura > Pipidae > Pipa > Pipa parva. The sequence goes on from WMED01030266.1 coordinate 7,493, forward strand.
TGTGTCAAATGTTTAATGAAACTGCTATATCTGTGCCCGGGGACTGTAGATTCAGGTGGCATTTTTACATTGTATGCTTCTTTTTTAAATGTAATGTTATTCAATATAATATAGCACTATTCCAATAAGTAAAATGATACATGATTCATTATTTTGTGTGCAGTCTGAATTTTGACAGTGACTTCACCAATGATTGCTGCGCCTACTATGACAGTATTCTCTTTGTGCTCTGTGGCAAATGAAGGAAGTAATCAGACTGTGCAAATACTGTATATAATGAATTTGTTTTGCAATGTGACTGTTTATAACCTGTTTAATTATCCATCCTCTGTGTTTTTATTACATATACAAGGACTTAATTTGCTGTGATTATGTTGTACAGTTATATGTAGTTTGATACCAGTACAAATGTCATTTGTTTTAAATATGACTATATATGACTTGCATATGGTTCATGTTTGTTTCAGCATGATTGCCCTGTACATCTTCTGTAGCAGCAGTTCATTACCACTATCCAATTTTGTTGCAGTTGTGGAAACTTTGTCACTGCTAACTTTTATTAATTGTATGGCACTGAAGGAATAGTCTCTCTCTTTACTGGATAAACTGCCCAGATTATCCAGAGCCACTCAACTTGAGGAAAAAATTGAATGCTTTTTAAAATGCCTGAGATAAGCATACAAAGCACTAGTGGGTAATGTTTGCAATTTATGACCAATAATTGCTCCTTCTATGGGTCATGGAAGGAGCACACAAGTAGAATGCTCAAGCCTTTGTTATACATTCTCCCCCTGCACTTCACTTAAACTTCAAAATAAAGGATTAAATGGTCTACTTTTTACAAAATCCAGAGGCCACTGGTGTATGCTAATTATTTGTGCCTATCTGCTCTTTCATTTCCTTCCAGTGTCCCCCACAATTCAGATCTCCATGTCTGTGTGCAGATATAGTATTCTCTGCAAGCCACAAGCCCAATTTCGTTAAGTGAATTTGTTCTGCCTTTTTTTTTTTTTTAATAACCCCACATTCAACCACTAATTTTGTAGTGCTCCTTCATCTTAAAATGAGTTCTACCTGTCCACCCAATTCTTCCTTTCAAGATTCTTTTTAGTACCATAGAGCTAAAGTGGACCTATCAGGTCTACTTAACAGACTTTTTTTAAGAAACAGGAAGTTATATTAGCTGAGTGCTAAATGCATTCAGCTAAGATATTAGTAAAAGAAGAAAACTCCGATTCTTTTCTATTCTGATGCCAGACTTGAATCTTGAGTTGGGTTGGGTGGAGCTAAAAGGATGACTGACATTAAAGTTCCTCCAATCATATCCCTTAAATCATGATCTAACTGAGATCTGATTGGAGGAGCTATAATGTCCATCATCATTTATCTCTGTCCAACCTAACCTGACTTGAGATTCAAGTCGGGCATCGGAGCAGAAAAGAATCAGGGAGTTTGCTTCTTTTACTACAGTCTTAGCTGAATGCTTTTAGTATCACCTAAGATAGCTCCCTACTTCCAAAAAAAAAGTCTGTTAAAGTGTACCTATCATCTTGCAATCGTGTATCTTAAGTAAAGTAAACCAATTAGCTAAATAATAATGTAGATTTGCAAAAAACAAAAACCTTATTATAAAGTAGGTCTTACTGTAAAGTTCTCCCAATTTCCAGATCTGGAAGCTGCCATTTTCGATAGGACTTGCCACTCAAAAGGTATTTCCATGCCCCCAAATACTCGTGGCTCCTTTCTCCCTCTGCCAAATCTCACGCATATGCGTTTTTATTATGATAATATTGTCACAGTCACAACTTTACTATGGGAATATTGTTTGAGTCAAAAACGTAAAAATTTTACATTGGGAAATTTGTCGCAGATTTGCTATGGGAATAAATGTAAATGTCAATCAGATATATAAGACGCTTCATCTTAGCCCTGCCCAACCCGACTCGAGAGAGAAAAGTCACCTGACAGGGAAACAGACAGTGAGAAACGATATATGAAAGTATATTTTTTTAAAAATACATCTATATTTAAAAAAAAAAAAAGTGTATTTCATTAGTAGAACATAATTCAGTATTCGAGTTTTGAGGTGACAGGTGTACTTTAAGTGGATGTAGTATGTAGGAGAGCATGTATTCTTTATTCTTCCTGTCATTCTAACACAGTACACATTGTTTTCACATATTCACATACAAACCCCAAAATCAGAAAAGTTGGCACGTTGTGTAAATCGTAAATAAAAACAGAATACAATGACTTGCAAATAATTTTCAACCTATATTCAATTGAACACACTGCAAAAACCACATACTTAACGTTCGAACTGGTAAACTTTGTTATTTTTTGCAATTATTAGCTCATTTGGAATTTGATGCCTGCAACATGTTTCAAAAAAGCTGGCACAAGTGACAAAGAAGACAGAGAAATTTGAGGAATGCTCTCCAAACACTTATTTGGAATATCCCACAGGTGAACATGCTAATTGGGAACATGTGGGTGCCATGATTGGGTATAAAAGCAGCTTCCTTGACATGCTCAGTCATTCACATAGAAGGATGTGGCGAAGGTCACCACTTTGAGAACAAATGTGTGGGCAAATTGTCAAACAGTTCAAGAACAACTTTTCTCAACGAGCTATT
>WMED01030267.1:0-10127 GCA_019650415.1 Pipa parva
AAACGCATTTTCTTAAGAAAAGAAACCGACTGGATACCCGTTTATTGGGAAAGAATTACACCAGCAAGCGAGTGAATCCCTACACTGCCCATACATAAAGTATATTTGATATCTTCATTATATATAAAAAAAACCACTGTTATTAAGTGAATAATAAAATTGTCTCTCTTACCTTCTCTGTTTGGTGCACATTGTTAGGAGTGCTACTCACCTCTCTCCCTCGCTCCATCGCCGGTCTCTCTGTGGCGCCAGGAACTCCACCTCTCTTCCTCGGCGTACGCGTGCTGATGTCATGAGCACGCACGGTGCGGTCATGCACTTATGATGCAGTCAGAGCGGTCATGTGACAGGCTCCTTTTCTATATAAAAATGTCTGTCAGTGGTTGTGGTGCCTGATTATAGGACTTGTTATGCTCCTGGGTGCATTTATCTCTGTCTGTAAACCTGTGTATGACCCAAGCCTGTATTATGACCTTGCCTGTACACTGCCTGCCATAACCTTTTGCTTTGTCTACCATTTTTGCCTGATTGCCGCCTGCCCTGACCGCTGCCTGAATCCTGAATATTCTTCCTGGTTACTGTTTGATACTAAACCATCTGGGGACAGCAACCCCGGGGGCCGCGACCGAGACACAGCACCGCTGCTAAGTCCTAACTCCATTGGCGGTGCTCTTGATGAAAATTAGGTGTGTCTTAGACTGAACCCTGGTGCTTGTTAGCACCAAGTTTACTGTGGTTTCTGCTCCTAGTGCCATCTCCTACTCCTATCTTCTAGTGAGGGTTCAAATTCTTACACACATGTAATAGATGAGATATCCCCAAAACTGTATATGTGTCAGGAAAGGCACTTACAGGACCTTTTGGCGATTGCATGTGGTTCCGTTGCAGTGATAAAAAGAAAAGACACCATTGTAATTCCATCGTGGTCGCGAAAAGTCACTGTCACGTTTCCTTCACGGTCACACCACAATCGCATAATTTCCAGCATGTGGTTTTCCCACTAAAATGCCTTTATAAGGCAATGAATCAGTTTTATCTGCACCCGAATATAGAACTTACCTGTTATTCTGTGGTTCCTGGTTCTTGTTTGATTGTTCTGGTTTCTGACTTTGGCTTGTTCTTGGATTTGGTCTGTTTGCTGCCTGTATTTTGACTACGACTCTTGCTGCCTGCCCTGATCTTTGGAACTTTGTCTGACCGCTCTCTCTTCTCTTTCTCCATTCACCAGTGGAAAGCTTGCCTGGGGGTTGCGACCTGGGTATTCCCTACGTCAAAGCCCACACCCCATTGTGGTGGTCAATGGTGAAGACCATGGTCTACCTTAGACTCCGCACCCTGGGCATAGCTTTTGCGAAGTCCCTGTGGACCTGTACCACAGTCTTCTACTGCAAGCAGTGTACTCCTGCACAACCTTTTTAATATGACTCTCAGTGCACTTAGGGGGTTATTCACGTCTATTCATGAATTCTCCAACTCTGCTTATTCAACAGTCTCTGCGATGTGTTGAATTTGCTACCAATTCTGACGCTTATTCCAGTCGCAGATTTACGGAGCTCTTCTCATCAATTGGCTATTCAGCATGCAACAAAGTCTGTTGAAGGTGCGGATTCTGCAGTGTATACTGCAGTGAGAGCAGAGAGAGAGAGGCCAGAGCACAACTCTTTTTGTTCATGTTAAGCAGAGATCATTGTACGTATGGAGTATTGTTTGGTACATGGAAATTTAGTCAAAGGTTCTGTGAAAAGGAGAAAACACTTAGGAACAAGAATCAAAATGAACAAGGAAAAGGTGACTAACAGTAGAGGTCCCAGCAGTTTGTACCAATCACCCCTGGGTCCCAGTAAGACTTCTATATTTGGTCTGGGGTAGCAGGACTGAAGGGTGAAGTGACCTTAATGTCAGTTGTGCACCAGGGCCCGGGGGTTGGGCCCCTAATGGCTATCTTATTCTGGGGCCAAGGGATCTATAGTTCCCCATCTGTCAGGAAAGTAACTGTGAAATGCAAGAGGCCTTAAATTAATTCCTGGACAGCATAGAACAAGCATCTTTATGTATGCACAAGACATAATCTAAGATTTAAAACTTCTATAGGTATGTGGGAGTGCTGCGCTTCCTCTGGGTATGAAAGAAAGGAACAGATGGTGCAGGTCACCTTGATAACAATCAAATAAAAGATCAAAATCTACTCACTTTTTCCATTTTAGAGCATTGGATTACTCAGGTGTAATCCCAACCATTCTCCGGTACTGGATTCATACAGGTTACATAGCTCACTCAGGTACGTTGTAGAGATTGATACTCCAAAACTCACAGATGAGTAAAAGTTAAAAAATTTTTAATGGTACAAGAAATAAAAGTACACAAAATAAAAGTTAGGTAAAACACAAGATAATAATAGTAAAAACTCCTATGTGTTTCACTGATTACTGGCTTCTTCAGGGAGTGTGTTTGAGCAAAGGGTGATGCTGTATCTTTAAAAGCTTTGTATACTCTTTTAGGGGTAGTTTCCTGCCAAAAATGGTGTTAGAAAACCGGAAATACCTTAATATCTATGCAAGAAGTCTTTAAATGAATAAAAGTTCTTTATTTGAACAAAAGTTACTTTGAATGACTCTATGAGGATTAGGGAACCCGTCTACAGTAAGCATCAAGTGGTACATATGTGTTCTTTGTGATTATTTATTGCTTTAATGTTAATTTCTTTCATTCCAAATTGGTGTGACATCACTTCCGGTTTTCGGGGTGGTGGTAGAGCGCACACACGTTCCAACTATATTCAACCCATGATGAAGGAATAGAGAAATAAGTGATGTCACACTGATTTGGAATGAAATAAATTAACATTAAAACAATAAATAATCACAAAGAACACATATGTACCACTTGATGCTTACTGTAGACGAGTTCCCTAATCCTCATAGAGTCATTCAAAGTAACTTTTGTTCAAATAAAGAACTTTTATTCATTTAAAGACTTTTAACTTTTATTTTGTGTACTTTTACTTCTTGTACCATTAAAAAAAATTAAACTTTTACTCGTCTGTGAGTTTTGGAGTATCCATCTCTACAGTACAATGCACTTGAGTGTGCTACGTATCCTGTGTGAATCCAGTACCGGAGAATGGTTGGGATTACACCTGAGTAATCCAATGCTCTAAACATAAAAGGAAAAAGTGAGTAGATTTTCATCTTTTATTTGATTGGTATCAAGGTGACCTACACCATCTGCTCCTTTCTTTCATACCCAGAGGAAGCACGAGACTCCCACATACATATAGAATTTTTTTTTTCCTGTGCAACGGAGAAGCTAGTCACTGATCTGGAATAAATCCATCATCACAAGAGCTGAGCACCATAAGTGCAAGTGTTTCTCTATTAACCTGAAGGTTTAAAACTTGTTGCATTCTGTTCTTATTAAGGTGAGATTGTTCTGCACTTACTGCCATCTTTTTTCCTTTAGTATCATTACCATTGTTTCTTCTCTTCTCCCAAAAAGTTAATGTTAAGAAAGGGAAAAGAGTGGAGAACTGTGTTCCACAGTATATGACAAATTCAAAATTGTTTTCTGGTAACTATTCTGCTATTATTTTAATGGGGCATTAAGTCACCTTTATTATAAAGGTTCATAATATAGGCATATGAACAGTGAAGTTAACTTTGATACTTAGAAACAATGTAAAATGAATGATAATGGCAGTACATTTTTACATTCAAATTATAATTTCATTTTACACCAGTTAGTCCCTTTAACCTTGAAGGGTCCATTGAATTGCATCTGATTGGACTCTGCATCCTATCTGTTCAATGAGCTGCGGGTATACTGAACATTCTAATCAGAATAATTAATGAAAAACTGAAATGGACGTTTTTTCTGTAATGTTTTAACAAATAATTTCTAAAATGCATGCAATATTTATAAATTATGTCAATTAAAAATATAGATAACTCAACACAAACACGTATTTTATGCATATCAGTTTAAAGGGCTAAATAATCCTTTAAGGAATCCTCAGAATAGCATCAATATCTCCTACAAAAACTTGTAGAATATTAACGTATAAAAAAGGAAATATCAAAATTGTACTGTACCTTTTACTATATTCTTATGGCAAATCAGCCTTTATATTGTATAGAGCGAATATAAATAGCATTTGTTCTGTTTCAAAGAGGATCATCTTCATTCCTCTGTTAAAAAAAAAAAAAAACCTGCTACATTTTCCTTCAGGCTAAAAACATGACTCTTTTGATTTTCTTAATGTTTTCATCCTGCTCAAAATGTCTTTTTCTCTTTCTATTCAATCTTGTTAAAAAGATAGAGACAGATAGTCCATCCTCTGGTGGGAATCATCCTTCTCTTGCGGGGTCAAACAGTTCTTAGCTCACTACATGATGCATGTGAATATTAGAGTGCTTCTAGTAGCTTCAAAAACCATGCATCCAACTGTGAGTTGCATCCATCCCTTTATGGCATCACACATCCGGGCTTATATCTGTAAACATATCTTCTCAGGGTTCCATCATTTGATTTTTACTTTGAGAGTTCTGCTTGTACAGATGAAATAAACAGTTACAAAGCAAAACAACATAGCAGCAGGATTGTGCATTCTATCAAATTTTCAATATGTTATATACCAATGAGAATATGCTACCTCAATTACAGACTTTGCATAAACTCTGATGTCCATTCAGATTTCTTCTGTCTGTTACAGCTTGAAAAATGGACGGTCGAGAAAGGATACAGTTAATAAAAGTTACCCTAAAGCGCAACTTAAACTTGTAACCTTTAAGACTACTATTACTTATATTAATAGTTAATTAATTTCCAGTGATTTTGTTTGATTTCAGTTTTCAATTTGTGTCAGCCTTAAAAAAAAACTGCAGACCATGCAAAGTGGTGAGCAGTATTAGAGTAGAGTGCTGGGGGCCCACAGATAACAAGACATCAGAGGCCCACCTGGAAATAAGAGATCAGGAGCCAACTTAGCAAAAGATTATTCCTTGTTTCCTTATTCCCCTATTCAGTCCCTATAATTTACTTGTCTCCTTATTTTTTTCTCTATAAAGCTATACCTTCTTTAGATTAGCCTCAATAATATACCAAGAGGGTACAGTTTAAAACTTCAGGAGGGTCCCCCCAGTAATTTTCCCTGGGTCCTAGTGGGTTAGTTTGATACTGGTGGAAAGAATGGTACTTGCCAAAATCACAAAGAGTAACTTTAGATATAAAACATTTTAAAATCCACATAGGATACACCCACATCTAAAATCATCTGAGAAGTGTATATATATATATATATATATATATATATATATATATATATATACAGTATAAAGTCTAATATATATATATTAACATGTTATAGAGTTCTCAGATGATTTTACATGTGGGTCTATCATATGAGAACTCTATAATATGTTAATATACATATATACTATACTGTATATATATATATATTTTTTAACATGTTAATATATATTATATATATTATATATTATATAAATCATTAAGTATAAAAAAACTACTTGCTTAAAAAAAATCACTTGCCTTTAAAAGAAGGAAAAGTCCTTGGTCCTGTTGCACCAAAATAATTCCAGTTGTCGATCAATTATATTATAGTACACTTATATTTTCCAACAAGTGAGGACCCTGTCTTACAAATAGATACGAAATATGCAAAATTGTAGTGGCCTCAAACCTAGAGACTTTTAGAATGGAAATAGATAAAGACATGGATAAATGATTTACCCTTCTCCAAAATCACCAGATTTTTATTATAATTGTTTCTAAGCTCTTGCCAGCAAGACTGAATACTTTGATGAAAAATGGTTATAAATAATCAATATCTAACCTGAGCGTCTGGCTAATAACAGTGAAACTTCCTGTCTTAAATTCCCACAATCCTGATACAGCAAAAGCAGCTGGACTAGTCGCCCGTGTATAACTAATGTAAGGGAATGATACATAAATGGACTGTATATCCCACAAAGCAGGATGATGTTTTGTTGAAGATGGTCTCCATTCTGGCTATTCTGTTTGTTTAAGAATTTAAGATGTTGTCTGGTGCTTAATGAAAAGGTTGCATGTGTGGTATAAGGAAGCAAGACTAATAAAAAAATAAAGCTCTGTAAAGTTTGCCCCTGATGATGAATTCCCCTGCCTGTGTTTTCTCCCTGTGTGAAAGCTTTCTTCTGGAAAAAACATCCCAAAGAGATAACCCTAAGAGGAGGGACAAGCATCCATAAGAGAAAACCGATGGGAACTGTGTAAAGTCTGTGAATGTTGAACAGACTATATCATTCATATTTTTGTTTTCTATGTATTTATTGTTGCATTTGTTTGAGACTGAGAACAGCTTCCAGCATATGTTTTGCTACTGGTGTACCTTCTATAATAAAACAAAGATTGTTTTCACCTGAACAGATGTTGTGTGGACTGAGTTCTGTCCTGGAACCTCCTGTCTATTCTTCACATTAATTAAAGGAACATATACATTCACCCTGTTGGAGAGAAGTACTAATGATCCACTTCTAATAATTACCAAATGTATTGTAAGAACCTCTACCCAGGCAACATCATCATCCCTATAATATATTCACACACAGAAAAGATATCAAAAAGCCCCCAAATCATGATTTCCAATATCCTAGAGTATGGCAAAAAAAGTTAAAATGATGCAGGTTTATTTAAACATAGAGGAGGATCACATAAAATTGGTTCATGAGTGGTCTTATACACTGGATCCATATAGAAATATTCTTCAGCAATACTAGAGGCCAAGAAATAGCAACAAGCATCAAAGAAAACCCAGATCTTCACATACTCTACCCTACTCAACCCTACAGGAAACAGACAATTGTTTTTGAGCAAGTATATAAGTTCCTCGAATTAAAATTGGAAAAAAATTAATGTTTTTGTAAGCCAAAGACTAAAATAGGATTGTAGTTAAATGTCACAGCTAAAATTCAACTTAAAGGGTCTCCAAGAGAATTGTTTGAGGCATATATTTATACCTTATTGGAGTTCGAGTAGTGTACTTGATATTTGATTAGCCAAGTCTTCTCTTAATATAAATAATTTCCCTGCTTTCGTGAGAAAAGTTTTAGCTATTACTGCTTACACTTAAATACTCAAAATTAATCACTAGGGTGTTATTCACTAAGGTGCGAATTCGACTGTTGAATTCGCAAACAGTGGATTCCCATAGTAAATCCATTACAATTTCCCCATTGTAAAGTTATGAAATTTTTTTAAGTTAAGAGTGAGAAAATTTTCCCCTAATAAAGTTGCGACTGCGACAATATTCTCATTATAAAGACGCGACTTCAACAGTAGCAGCCTATTGCAACTGACTTTATCTGGCAAATTCGTACCTATACGCAACAATTCGGACTTCAGTGAATAACCCCCTATATTAGTTTGGGAATTGTTATTCAGTTCTACAAAATATGGTTTACTGTTTTCTTCTGCATTGTTTACATTGTTTACAAAAAAGCAGACTTTTTTGTACCTTAACACATACTTTTAGGCAACTTGTAAGATTCCATGCAAAGAGATTACAGCAATGACTAGATTAGTACCTTTCAATACTCAGCTGTAGCCGTTAATGCAGTTCCAAAAGTAATCCCAATTCTTCCATATTTATTATAGCTATAAAGGGCTGTTTAAAAAAAAATGGATTCTCTAAGATTTTCAACATGGAATATAGATCATTTATTTTTCTTGCAAAACTGTGTAGAATTTTCTCTTTTGGAAAACATCTATTTGAAGACTAAAATGAAGAAGTGACACTTCTGAGAGGCATGTACAGTATATAGAAGAGCCAAATAGTTTTGTGTTGTTCAGAAACTGAACACATTTTTCTACCTTTGAGAACTTCTGCTTCCACGAATACAGAATTAACAGTGAAAATGGCCTGGGAATTATTTATTGAGGTCTAGTAACAACCAATCAGCAGATAACATTTCCTGGTATAAGGGGGAGCTACAATATTGAATGAAAACCTTGAGGCATATGGATTTCTAGACCGCTATGAAATGTTGAACATGTTGATAAATTTTGCTGTCAGAATCTATACTGCATATGGATTTTATCATTAGTGTATTTGTACTTTATCTGATCTATGGTGTACTAATCACAGTCTTGTAAATTTTAAATAGGCAGCATTCTTATTGCATCATCAGTGGGATCCCATAAGAGTGAATCACCCACCTGACCAACTGGATGGGGCCCGGTTTGGGCAGCCCCTCACATGCATAATTAATAGAAGCCTTTCACATTGAGTGCTCTGTATTGTTATCTGTTGATAGCACTAGCCCATATCACATGTGATGTGTGTATGACCCTGTTCATGTGTAATAGCAATGCCAGTATGCCAGTTATAAATTTTATATAGCAGTAGCCCACATCACATGTGATGTGCGTATAACCCTGTTCATGTGTAATAGCAATGCCAGTATGCCAGTTATAAATTTTATATAGTTTCTGGGAATAAGATCCCACCTTGGCAATTTCCCTTATGTTTCATCATATGCCATTTAAATTCCCATTGCATTTTGGGATGAAATACTCAGCAAACTGCTAACTTTTTATAATGAGAATAAATCATTTACACCCGCCGTAGCTGGTGGTGAAGCTTTTATTACATTGCTTAACAGTTTTGTGTAAATAAATTTAATTGGTTGTGCTGCCACTGAGCACACAGTGCAGTAAGACATCATAAATACAAGATGGGATATGATAGAAACACGCGTTTCTCCCCCCTTCTTGTCCTCAGAACAGAAATAATGATGCGAGACACAACATATTAGAATTAACTCTACCTGCTGCCATGGGGATTTCGATATTGCTATAACTTTTTTTCCTGGGCAACATGGCCTATACTAAAGAGAGATGGAGCATGAAAATGACTCCTAGGCCTTTATTTTGGTAAATACTGTTGGCCTCTAAATCATTTATTGTGTTATAGATTCTAAAACAAAAAAGGCAGCAAACACAAACATACAAAGGTTTAGAATAGTTGGTCCATGAATAAAGGGTGTTTTGCATTGCTGAAATTACAAGGGTTAAACAATGAAATGGAAACACCTGTCATTTTAGTGTGGGAGGTTTCATGGCTAAATTGGATCAGCCTGGTGGTCAATCTTCATTAATTGTCCATTGCAGCTCATAGGCTTCACAGTGTCAGTTGCAGGTTTTTGACTATTCCCTATTCCTTCTGGCCAAGAGGAGGGCATTAACCCTCTAATTGCTGGCCTATTGGGTTAATCGTTTTACTCTTATACTAGCTTAGTGCAATCTTAGGCATGGCTTATACAAGCAGCTAATGCTATAGGCTACCCCTAACACAGACTTTGGCAGGATAGATGCCATGTCATTCTCTGCAAGCAGAATGCTTGATGCTAAAAGGTCCAGCCTCCCACTCATCTCATGTGCTTCTTCTCTCTGGCAACATGCTCTGATATTGGTATAGGAGGGAACCCTTCTGACATCTACTCCCTGAGATAGCACTCCAATAGGTGGACAGCTTCAGCAAGGTTCAAAAACAAACAAACCAAAGCCTTATCATGAATTCAAAGAGTAAGGGGAGCAAGCAACATCTACCACCTTTTAAACCACACCCGGGATCTGGTGTAGAGTTTTGAGCACCCATCTATACAAAAATAACCAAGTGGAATGTGAACAATAGAAATAGCAAAGAGAGCTGCTCTATCCCAAAAGGTACCTGTGACTGTCGAATTCATCCAGTGGGTGTGGTGCTGAGGGTGTAGCCTCACAAAATCCAATGTCTACAAAAAGTACTCCAGCACTCCCAAAGTATAAAAGCAAATAAACTTTATTATTCCATATTAAAAGCAGGATCCAGTATCCAATGCATAAAAACAACGAAATGGCGCCCCTAACGCGTTTCGCACGTGGCACATGATTAAGCACCCACGCGCAAAACGCGTTAGGGGGCACCATTTCGTTGTTTTTATAAATTGGATACTGGATCCTGCTTTTAATATGGAATAATAAAGTTTATTTGCTTTTACACTTTGGGAGTGCTGTAGTACTTTTGGAGACATTGGATCAAGTGGAATGTGAGTTGTTTAAGAGCTGGGCACTCAAATTAGTTAAGGGAAGAGATG
>WMED01030268.1:0-10127 GCA_019650415.1 Pipa parva
GTTACATGGGAAAAAAGCTACAATCAAAGTTACAGTTACAGTTACATGGGAAAAAAGCTACAATCAAAGTTTCAGTTACAGTTACATGGGAAAAAAGATATAATCAAAGTTACAGTTACAGTTACATGGGAAAAAAGCTATAATCAAAGTTACAGTTACAGTTACATGGGAAAAAAGATATCATCAAAAAAGGGAAACTACTTTTGATAAACATGTGTAATAGTGATGGATAATCTGTTATAAACCTCAAGCCAACATAGTAACATATTACTATGGTTTCAAAGGTCAAGAAAAGACATAAATCCATCCAGCTCAGCCTATTTTTCTGCAATGTTGATCTAATAAAAGCTAAAAACCCATGAGAGAAAAATTATTCTCATCTTAGCAAATTAATTTTTCCAAGTCCAAATATGGCACAACTCTGTGTATCAAGAACCTACCTCTAGCAATCTACCACCCATTTCCCGCACTGAAGTTAAACATCCAGGCCTCTATTTTAGTAAATTCAATATGGCAACTTTTTATGGAAAATAGTTTCATAGTCTTATTAGGCTGTATCTGAATAAGCCATATTTGTGTAAAATCAAGCTAAGCTATAAACATTTATTACTATGGTAACATTAAAAATAGGATGCCAGGGATTTACCCTTAGGGGTTAATTATTCCCTGATAAATGGTTAGTTGTCAAATTTTTAGGTACATGTATTTATTTCCATGGTTTGTTTGTTATGGATATAGCATTATTAGTAAAATATGCATCCCCATATGGAATCCCAAAGAATGTTCAGTTTATTAAAAGCAGGGATTTTAATGCAGTTAAAATATATTGTATAAGCAAAGGATGGAAAAATTGTTGGTAGGAAGAAAGAGGAAGTTAATTATAAGACAAAGTAACAGTCCCTTAAAAATGTCTACCACATTGTCTTGTCTATTGTCTGATCCTTCTTTTTTATTATATATTCTCGTGAATACATCAAAGTACAATAAAATAACAAAAAATCACAAGGGTACAAAAAGCTTACAGAAATCCATAGTAATCTAGAGATGCATTCTCCTCTTTCTATTTCTTCTCTTTTTAACATTAACCATTGTACTTCTTGTCTTCTTTTCAGTGCTTTCCCAGTTACTGTAAGTTATTGCAATGAAAGTGTTTTCACATATTAGCAATTGTCACGAGACTAACCCTTTCATTTTTCTTACACATAAGACCCTGCATTATTATATAGTGATATCGTATGTTTATTGCTTATTTATTATAAATATCCTTGGAAATAGGCAATGGTTTTCTCCTTCATTTTATAAATTTAAACCAGGAAGAAAGCAAGTTTGGGTACTTACATACACTTTTTGTATTTTTAGAAAGTAAGCAAATGCAAAATTATAAGAAAAGGACTCTTCTGCTGTTCTTTTCAATTTCAGTGTCAAAGGGCAGTCATGACACAGTCACATTACAAGAATAAAATATAATTTACAGGGATATTTGTCAGTTTACATAAATTGATAAACTTCTTATGTACAAAATAACCAATAAATATGGGGTTATGTGAGATGGTAGAAATGGATTAGGAGTAAAATATAAAAGGACCTGCATCAGTAACAAGTATCTGGCTTGAGAAAGTACAGGTGTGTCCGAAACATTGCCTATCAAGTATGTATGTTATGTAAATTAATATTCACTTTCATTTTAAAAAGAGTACTGTGGAGACCAAATTTTTCTATATATATATATATATATATATATATATATATATATATAATTAAAGCAACAAGCTACAAGAGACGAGTTTTCCTTTTTATATACAAGAGACAACTAAAGAGTAAGAGAGAGTAATGTGGGAGAAATTTAATAAAGTCAAAAATATTGCTGTTTTTGATATTGAAATGTTGATAATTTCAAATAGATATTGAGATACTGAATAGCAATTTATACAAAGATAAGATTAGTTCACCACAATATCTAAAATTTGGTATCGTGATTTGAAATTTTTTATAGCATTTTTCAATCGAAAGATTGTAAAGGCCTTTTCAACTATAATAACTTTCACCCATAGCTTCTATTTTATACCACACAAGTCAGCACATACATGAATTAAATGAAAATTATCAATCACTTAAAAATTCATTATCATTATTGTATATATGTATAATTTAATTTATAAAGCACCACAAATTTATGCAGCGCTGTACAATTCAGCAATACAAATGTAATACAGACATGGGAAAAGTGTATTACACATTACAAGTATAATATCAGATGGATACTTCACTTTAAGTGCTAGGTTGTGGTTGACACAAGAGGTTGGAGGTCCCTGCCCTGTAGAGATTACAGTCTAAATGGGAGGAAGATTTACATACACAGATAGAAAGTGTTGCCACAATGTGTTGAAACACATTAATACATAAATAAATAAATACATAAAAATCAGTGATAAATATCAGTGCTAGTGCTCCAAAAGCTAGGACTTCAATTTGGTTTTAAGGTGCAGAGGGAATGTTCCTGGTGAAGATAAAGGGGTATAGAATACCAGATGTGGGGGCAGAAAGAGAAAAGGGTTTAAGATGAGAAAGGGCAGTGTTGGTGTGTGGTATGCAAAGCTGGTTGCTTTGGGAGGAGCACAGTTGATGTTAAGGTATGTACGGGCATACAAGTGAGGAGGGGCAACAGAGTGAAATTCCTTAAATGTCAAAAGAGAACACTGTAAATGATTTGTTTGCTTACAGGGAGCCAATGAGTAGAGCGAGATTGGAAGAAAGACTGTCCCTTCTGGGGAGAGAGGGAGAGAATTCTGGCAGAAGAATTTAGAATAGACTGGAGCGGAGAGAGGTGGGAAGCCAGAAGGCCAGATAGAAGAACATTGCAGTAGGCCAAGTGGTATAGGATAAGAGCATGCATGAGGGTTTTAACAGTGGAGCGAGAGAGAAAGGGGCAGATCTTGGCAATGTTGTGAAGGAAGAATCAACAGGTTTTAGCAGTGGTACAGATGGGTTTAGAGAAGGAAAGAGCAGAGTCAAAAGTCACCCAAAGACAACATACAGAGGTTACAGGATTGATGATTGCACCATCCACTAGAATGGAAAAGGTAAGAGCGAGTCCAGATTAAAAGGTATTATCACAATCCCTAATTCCTCCATGCTGTTGTTTATGTAATGTAAAATAAAACCATTGCTTTTTTGGATGATTTGAAAACTGGACCTTACTGCCTTAGTTTTATAAATTGTGTGATAACTTCAATGGTATATTACTCCACATCAAAGCATGACATATTACTGAAGATGTTAATGACTTAAGCAGCTCTTAGAAAAGCATGTTATTTGTTGCATGTTACATTTTATGAATAATTTTATTTTTGGAACCATTGCAGTACATTGAACCAATCTGTTCATCTTATTATGTTTTAATTTTTTTGCTTAATGGATTTGATAATGTTGCCTTTTTTTCTTTGTAAATGATTTACAGCAACTCTTTCATCCAGCCATTGTTGATCTGCAGGTGACCTTTTAGCATTTTCTCTGAAATATTCTTTGCTGTTAAACTCCATAAGGAAGATGTGTTTTTTTTCCTTTAGAAAAGGTCTTTTATGCTACATCTAATATTAAGTTTGATTTTTAATGATTAGAGTATTTACCATTTCTAGTGTTATGTTTTTATCGAAAGAAAGTACACATTTCTACATGCGTGGCCTTGACATTCATTTCTAATATGGAATAAACATATTACTATCTATCTACCTATAAATCTATCAGTAGCTTGCTTTTTGGTACCTTTTTACTAGCGATAATAGCTCATTTTTATCTAATGTTTATTTTCTTAGCTAATTTCAAGAATCAATAAATATTATAAATAAAGTACAAAATGAACAATAAAATCTTATAAAAGAATACCGAAGGACAGTACTTAACAATAAAAATCTGAAATAACTCCCATCAGCTATTATTATAGGTTATTTATCATTTGATGTCATATTTAATTTTTAATACAGCAAACAAAGGCTATTCAACTCCAGATTGGAAAACACTTTCACGAGAGGTCTACATATGGCATATAATATGTAAAATACAAGGTATAATTTTTCTTCCTTTTAAAATTTGATTGCAAAAATGTAATTCTGCAGAATGTTAGATTTTGTAGTTTTGCACCTGCATTGCAGAGACTCAAGCTGTTCTTTTACACAGATTGCAGCAGCAGTATAGTACAGAAACAGCTCAGCAAATGAAGCATCAGGGAGCGCATATAATTCATTTCTTATGCCACACACCAGAGACATAAAATTACTGTCAGAGCTCAGTGCTACATCTTTCATCATCTGGTGGAACAAAAGGTGCAGTTATGAAAGAACGTCAGAAACAAATAATAAAAAAAAAAACCACAGATAGAACACCTCTGGTCTTGAACCTAAACTGCCATACAGTAGAAAAAGGCTTAGTGCATTTTCAGCACTATAAATAGAGATATTTTTTTCAAAGCCAGTCTGCAATTGATGCAAAAATAGACTATCAAGGATTTGAACTAGCTGACTTAAAGCAAAAAAAAAAAATGACTTTATTGAACAACAATTTTACAAAGCAGAATTCAATATAAATAAGGAAAAGAAGCATCATAATGTAGATTTTGGATTTGGACATAAATAATAGTGCAGGTATTCATAAAGAAGAACATTTTGGTGCCCATATTTTTTTAGTGTTAATAGTGTTATTGCAATATTATATAGTATTTTTACTACTCAGCTACACAAGAAATTCTTGTTTTCTGTCATGACAGACTGCTGTCTTGTAAACCTGGTGTTTGAAATCAACCTTTAGCAGATTGGGAAACATTCCAGTATACTCCAATAAACTCCAATATATTCCAGTATGCTCCAGTATATCCAGATATACCTCACTATACTCCAATATACCCCAATATACTCCAGTATACTCCAGTATATTCCAATATATTCCAGTATACTCCAATATACTCCAATATACTCCAATATATTCCAATATACTCCAATATACTCCAATATATTCCAATATACTCCAATATATTCCAATATGTTCCAATATACTCCAATATACTCCAATATATTCCAATATACTCCGATATACTCCAATATACTCCGATATATTCCAATATACTCCAATGTACTCCAATATATTCCAATACATTCCAATATACTTCAATACATTCCAATATACTCCATCTTTATGCAAAAAAGAATATTCAAACATCTTACACCATCACACTATTTTGGCCTGGTTTGGAAGCTTTTTTGCAAAAAGATTATTGGAGTTTGCTAGTCTTTTATATGATTTTTACATATTCAGCAGGAGAGAACTGTTTTACCCCACAAATAATTTTTTTTGTCTTTTAATGCTGTCCCTTAACAAGTATACTGTATACATCAAGAGAAGGTGAGAGTGAGAGAGAATAGGAAGGGAGAGTGACAGATAAAGAAGTTCTCACTTCATATTAAGAGAGATCAGCATCTTTCAGTTAAAACATAATTATATAACAAAACATAGTGTTTCTAGTAAGGATTCATACATAATCTGTGTAGTATATTGGATGCCATCCCGTTAATTAGATAATGGATTGTATCTGTGAAATTTTAGACAAGCTGCCAAGAAATACAAACATTCTGCTTTGTAATTTGGTTATGAACTCTGACCTTTAAAGGTCATTTCCACAACATCATCTCCGGAATACAGACAATGATTCATTAAGTGACAACTTTATGCACTTCCTGCTTATAATTTCCACATTGATAATTTTCATGTAACAGTGGGATACTCACTATAATTTGCTTAATTTTTAATGATTTATTTACATTAAAATAAAATTTACTGTAGACAGCTCAATTTTCTGGTAATTTTGTTTTGCCTCAGTAATGCTTATCTATATCAGGTAGCAGACACTGACCAAATTCCATTTAGATTATAAAAATATAGGGAAGTGGAGAGCTATTGCATTTCTGGGTTACTTCAATAAGTCTTTTTCATTATGGAAATAACATGTACCCCAGCTCATAATTAGGTCATTTATTAAATGGTTACGGAAATTTTTGTAGTTATTATTTATTCTACACCTGGATTACAAAACAAATGTATTTAAAATATATTTGGGAAAGACTATACCTGGTATTCTGTCATGGATTTACATACAATTAAAACAGACAAAATGTGACATTAACTGCAACAAAAACATGTCATTATGGTGAATGACTGTCATTTGCTACTGCTTTGCACATTGTCCCAAGCCAGAATCCACAGAAAGTGAACAATTATACATTTTGTCATGGTTAACTATATATATAGCATTCACAAGTGGTGCCCATTCACTATAAAGACATTCAAGATTTAGCCTTATCTTTTTAGTCACTTTCAAACAACATTTATGTCATTCTTTAGATCCAAATTAATTTATCTATTTGTGGTTTTATGGGCAAAATGGAATAAACTCGCAAAGACCCGATTTCCTCTTTTTTTGGGCGAAATTTATTAAAGTTGATACTTACCGATATCGCGATATCAGTAATTTTTACCGATATCAATATCACGATATCAGAATTTACTGATATCGATATCACAATATCGAATTTCAGCCGGCCATTGAATTCAATGGTAGAACAGCCGCGATATCACTATCATGATATTGATATTGGTAAATTACGATATCACGATATCAGTACTGGTAAATTCCGATATCACGATATCAGTAAAAATACCGCTATCGTGATATCGATACTATCGATATCACAATATCGGTATTTTATGATTTTCATAAATTTTGCCCAATTTGAGTTTATTCCCATGAGATCTCAGCTGTTTCTCATGGTAAATATCAATTGATTTTTTCAATCGATATTTACCAATAGAAACTTTTGGATCAAGTTTTTCAATTGGATTTTTTGATGGAAAGGTAATGTAAAGTATGGATACCTTTCCATTGAAAAATCCGATCAAAAAATTAGATTGAAAAGTTTCTATTGGTAAATATCGATCAAAAAAATCTTGCAATATTTACCACGAAAAACAGCTGCGATCTCATGGGAATAAACTCGAAAAGATGAAATCAGGTCTTTGCAACTTTATTGAATTTCGCCCATTATATGTGAGTAAAAGATCAGGGGGATATTTATAAATATCTAAAAGTCTATAAAAGTTACTATACATATTAAATTTGTTCTTCATAACATTTTCAATTGTGTTTAATAAGTTTGATATTTTGCAATTTAGCTTTAAAAGTTGGTCTTTCAGGAACATCACCTCAATATGTATTATCTAATGCTCCATAGGAAACAATGGGATTGGATGAGATCTGTTAATCAGTGAGAATAAAAGAGGCATAAATCAATAAAATTATGAATTTTACTTCAAAGGTAACATTTTTACTAATTACATTTTTACATTTTAGAGCTTTAGTTGAATAACTGCCGTGCCAATCCAGTTGGGATTTTTTTTCCTTTTTTTTGGTTTCTGGTCTAATGACACTAGTGAAATATCATCAATATATTGATTTCCTTGTTTTCATCTATTTATAAAGCAATTAAGTCAATATTTTTTACCAAAATTGTTTTACTGCTTTAGGCTGAGGAAAACCCAATATTCCCTATGGAGTTGGGCCTGTCAATTAGCTATAGTTAGATTAGTTTTCTTATCAAAATAGAACATCAATACCAATATTGATATGAAATGGATGGGAAACCTCATAGAAAATACTTTAAATTGTGCCAGTTTTAACTTATCAGTATTAATTGATATCGATCTTTTTCAACACTGACAATTTCTTTTGGGTCATATATAATGTAGCAAAATAGAGAAGTTCAGTAAAATTAAAAAAATAACATTTAAAAGCATTAATAAATGGCAAAATTAATCAAAAGGTTGAAATAATCTTTATAAATATTCCCCAGGCAGAGTTGCATTGGAACAAAAATCTTTAATTTGCATTAATAATACCTTTTTTTCATATAAAAAATTTTTTAATAGTGTACTTGCACATTTTGTAATATTATTGGTTAATTGTGGTTAAATAGATAATTTCTTTCTTTAAAGTCTATAATTGTGGTATAGAAGTTTGCATGTACTGTAATACATGATAAGACTTTAAAAGATAAATTGTAAACTGTAATTTTAAAAAGGGGTTCTAAAGAAATCATGCTGGGCCATGGTAAATACTGACAATTTCTCAATCTATAATTGCATAAATTATAATAATTAGTTATTAGTCTTTTGATGTACAATGGCTCATGTGTCATATAATCCCTCTATATTTTTCATTCAATAATAATTTTGCAGCTATTCTTTCATGTGTAACAGAAAAAGTCATCTAAGGCATTCTTATTGGAAATAATTATTTTTAATAAAACACACCACTAAAATGAACACATTAAAGTACAATGTAAAAACCCTCTAAAAATAAAATGTAAGAAAGTAGAACTACCTATTGGTAATACATTGTTCAAGCCCCCTGCAATGTTTTTTCTTATCTTAAAAATTATTATACTTCTTTTATTTTTACACTGCTTGTTTTTTTCTGTTTAAGATACACAATAAAATAAAAAGAAAGCCATAAATTGAACATTGATTTGTATATTAAGGCTCACATTATAAATTAATTGACATATAAAATTGAAGTATAGTAGTAAAAGGTTCCTCAGCACTCCAATAAGTAAAATAAAATGTATCTTCTTTATTAAATAACAGACAATAAAACCATGAGCAGTAGGAAAATCAAACAAGCACCTTACGCATTTCGCGCCAAAGGCGCTTAATCATAGCAATTAGTGCAGTATGTGTAACAAGCATATGTACAGTATATAGCAAATACAGAGATAACAATAGGTCCACCCATAACATGAAGACAGCATGAATAATAACCACATCAAAGACACTGTGTGATAAGTGCTGTGTAACTAGCGCTGTGAAAGCAAGTCACTGTCAAAAGTTCAAAAAATTGGGGAACATATTGATATTATTATTAACATTGTAAAATTACAATTTTATGTATGACTGTTCCTGTTCATTAAGACAGTGTGGTGTTATTTAGAGTTGTTACAAAGGCCCCTCTACATTTTAAGAGCAATATAACATGAGACAAGAAGAAGGAACTTCATAAGATATGTTTTCAAAATGAACACAATGTGTATTTAACTTTGTCTCTGATGAGGTAACATCCTAAAGTCAGAATAAGGTCTAAAGTATTGTAAAATGGAATATGAATAAGTATAAAATATGTGTCTGTTAAGTTAAATTTATATTAAAGAACAGTTTTGATAAAGTTACAGCATAAGCATTGGTATGCCCTATGAAATTGACAGTACCAAATATAACAAGTACCTGTGGATTGTAGGACCTATAATTACAATAAGGAAGTGATTTAGTAAGGTCCTGCATTTTGACGCAGTCAACAGAAGGGGATCAGTAGGAGGGAAATTAATCTTCACAATTTTTGACATCTACACACTTGATAAGGACTGTGATGTATCCAAAACCCTTTCATGTGTTGGGCTAAATAAATAAATATATAGGATTTTGGAATGTATCCTCCATTTTGATTTTTATTAATTTTATTAAAAACTGTTTAGAAAATATATTTTCTTTAGGTAAATGCTTGTTTTTCTTATTTTTTTCTGAGATGGCTATTTATCCGTAATACAATTTTACCATTTTGGTTACTTATCTTAATGTAACAATGTTAATTGTCAGGTGAAGTTTCCTTCAATTTTGAGTGCACAAACAGAAATAAACCAGTTGTATTCCTTGAAAGTATTGGATTGCATAATGTTATTTTCATGTTATTTTCAGATACTAAATCTAACTCTAGAAGTATTCTTGAAGGAGAAATAAAAACATTGCCTCTTACTAATGCTATTGGTCTAAAAATAGAAATAAGTTAAAACACCTGTGAAACCGAGAAAAAATATATAGGTAAAGCCATAGGTCAGAAAAGTCAATTAGAAAAACTACACTTTATTTGCATAGCATGACATATTTTGGGCATCAGCGACCTTTATCAAATGCAAGGTGACAATAAATTACACAAGAAGTATGTAGGTAGGTAAATTTTTACTTACAGTGCCTACAAATAGTATTCAGCCCCCTGCAGATTTAGCAGGTTTGGTAAGATGCAAATAAGTTAGAGCCTT
>WMED01030269.1:0-10127 GCA_019650415.1 Pipa parva
ATGGCTGTAGCAAGGCAGGATACAATGGCTGTAGCAAGGCAGGAAACAATGGCTGTAGCAGGGCAGGATACAATGGCTGTAGCAAGGCAAGATACAATGGCTGTAGCAAGGCAGGATACAATGGCTGTAGCAAGGCAGGAAACAAGGCTGTAGCAAGGCAGGATACAATGGCTGTAGCAAGGCAAGATACAATGTCTGTAGCAAGGCAGGATACAATGGCTGTAGCAAGGCAGGATACAATGGCTTTATTAGAGGAATGCCAGGGTAAAGGGTCACGACTCAGCAAGGTAAGAAAACCTATAATCAGGTGCCGGACCTTTCTGGCAGGCTCCCTTATATAGCTAGGAAGCCAGTCAGAAGATCGCGCCTAGGATTTTAAAAAGCGCGCCGCCGCGACGTGCGCACTATGACGTCAGTGCGTGCGCGGCGGCCGCAACCCGGAAGGTACGCGGCGCCGCGAGACCCGATGCTGGAGCGGACCATGCGGGTAAGTACCGAACATTACAGTTTGATCTTGTCCCCTACTTTTAGTATCATTTTTATTTTATTTTTCAAGTATTTATATAGCAATGACATATTACAGCTACAGGATTAGCCACTCACTTCATCCCTCCACCAGTTGATTTTACAATCTAATCTTCCTAAACAAACACACACACCCTCTGGGGCATATTTATGAAAAATGTAAAAATCTTTCATTGGAAATTAAATCATAGCTATCCACACTGTTAATTAGAATCTGGTAAAGTCTCCACTGTCTTCTATTTACAAGGCAAATGGGTAAATACCAAATAATAACATCAATAGGCGATGCACATCAGACACTTTTTAGTGTGAACACATTTTATGGGGATATTTATCAATGTCATTTTGATCTTCACCCCGCAATTTCTGTATTGGTACGTTATTGACGTTTTTTTCCTTTCTGCCGCATTTTTGATTTCCCTCAATTTCGGATGAAAAAAATTTATTGATATGCAAAAAGATTGATATTGATAAATATAGATGCATTAATACCACTACACTTTACATTACTTTCAATAGAGCTTCTTTTCCATCGATATTGATATCGCTGATATTATCAGTAGGGACATAGAAAAAGATATTCTAAACCATCTCCATAGGGAATAATCGGTTTTCGCCTCCTTCAACCAGACAAACACTTTTCAGTGATAAAAAAAGATCAGAAGTGGCTTCATAAATATCGATATCTGCAATAATATTTTTTACTTAATTAAAAGTATATATCAATATACCAGGAAAAAATGTTTACCGATTTTAATAAAAATATCCCCCTAGGGATATCTATGTCATTTTAATTTTAGATCCTGATAAGAATTTGTTTACACTGAAAAGACGCATTTCCTATTAATAAAAGAACTTTTTTTGACAATTTGATGTTTCACCTGAATTTTCTTACCAATTATCCCACATATTTATGAAAAAACATCATCAATGAAACCCACCACACCCTAACATGACAAACTGAACAGGAGGGGTGAAACTTCGGGGAGGTAGTCCCAGTGCAGATTGTACACCGGGGCCCCCTCTCCCCACGGCACAACACAGGGGTTGCAACAGTTGTGGCAATGCTCCGAGCCCTGCTCCCTACTATAATTGAGGGCATTAGTGACTAAAGTCTATATTTACCTTTAATTTACAATTCAAGTCGCATCGCCAAAATAGTTGCTAATTCACTTCTTTTTTATGACGCTGTGAATAGATTTGTCAAAAAAGCCGACTGCTACAGCTGCTGTCTTATGCATAGTGTGGCAAAGTCAAATGAATAGAAGTAGGATACAAAATCAAGCTATTTGTTGTGAATTTCCCCAGTAACGTGCAGTGATGTCATCGTATTCCTAACTGTATAAGTGATCCTCACCGTATTCCTAACTGTATATAAGTGAATAATACATATATTTCTGTCAGCTTGTCTCTTGTCTCAAATTTAGTTGCCTGACCTTAGGTTAGCTCAGTGTGGACTGAAAGCAGTTGGTGGGGTAATTGAGTGATAGAACACTGCTTTTGCCTGCCCCAAGGTTGACCTGCCTCCTAGCATGCTTCTGTTTCACTGGTGCCCACATGACTCTGGGTCTCCAAGACAGAACAAGCAGGAAAGAATGCTACAGATGTGCAACAGTTGCATTTGGTGGCTTGGCCCCAGTTACAACCATGATCACTACAACCCCTGTATTGGCGCCCCTGACACTGGGACAGGTTAGTCAGTGCATATGCACATAAAGCAGGCAATTATTAACTTCCAATGTGTAATATTAAACAGGAATATCACCCAGGCGTACTGATCATATAAATGTACAAAAACTTCTGTGTCATCTTTGCTTGAGGTCCATAAATATGTTGACATGGCCCTGCAGCATACTCATTCTCTGACCTTGTTATCAAGCTGTCTTTTACTATTTAACCATTGCTTTCATTGGCTCAAGTATGTAAGCTCGTGATTTATTAAGGGATCTGCATTTGTTTTTATGGAGGACTCAGTAAAACCATTTGTTGAGATTGCAGGGTTTATTGCCAGGTGAAAGCTAGCAACTGTCCTGTCTTAAAAGACTCCTCAAACATCTGGAAAGAAAGAAATGCTGGGATTAAAAGCTGTGTAAAATAACCAAATTACATGACTGTTTCACTCATCTTCTCTCCTCATCTGCAGGTACCTACACTAATTTAGCCAGTAATGGTCTGGCCGTGGGGGTTCCGCTGTAGATTAACATATCTTTATTCATTATTTTCATATGACTGCATGGTGATTAAATTATACTGAAGAAATTTAAAATACATTAGAAGGAAAATGCACCTATATATATAATCCTATGTTATACATGCAGTGCCAGCACTGCCATTAGGAAGAGTAGGAAAATGCTAGGGGCGCCACCTGCCCAGGGGGGCACCCCTAGCATTTTTTTTTTTTTTTTTTAGAGTGCCGGACGGCTGGGAGGAAATGTGCAGCCGCGGCTGCCAATTGGGAGATCTAAAGTTGAGCCACGGCTGGACGGCGGTGTTGGAGGTGAGTGGGAGTGACGCGGGGCAGGGAGGGTGTCGGGGGGCAGCACGGGGCAGGAAGGGTGTCAGGGGGGCGCCTAGAGCACCAATAGGGCCAGAGCCGCCTCTGTATACATGTACTGTTTATGGTACTATTTTGCTTTTTTACAAATGCTATTTTTTTTGTATTTATTCATTTTTTGTACAATGTAAACAGGTGAATTTGGAGCTAGTTCACCCTAGTTACATTCACTCCTTGGACACACTCCTCTGCTTAGTCAATAGTAGAAGTAAAAGTGATGCAAAGTGCTCTGTAAGTTCATGACTGATATAGATGCCCAAATTGGTCATGTATTCACAACATCGCAGAGTATGATCAATAACGAACATGAGGAAGCAGCAAATAGACGTGAATATGACTATTTGGCCTTTAATCAATGAAGCCCAAAGTTGCAAATTCACTTCTCATCATTGACTAAATGGCAAATAGACTTGTCGAACAAGCAAACAGCTACAATCATTATCAGATGTGTTGCGCACCATAGTCAGGGGGATAAAAGAAGAATGCAGAGCTCTGCCATCAGCCCCCCATGTTGCCATTCTGATGTGGCAAAGTCAAAAGAGTGAATGTGGAGCAGCACATCTAGTTGCATTTGCTCCTATGACACACTGACACTCTCCACTACTTAGTCAATAGTAGAAGTGCCTGTGCCTGTGCACGCAAAGTGATGCGAAGTGCTCCGTAGGATCACAGCTATCATAGTTGACCATAGTGATCATAGTGAATTGGTCATGTATTCACCACTTTGCAGGCTTTGGTGAATAAGTGAACATGGGGAAATGACAAATAGATGCGAATTCAGATATTTATATGACTATTCGGCCTTTAGTCAATAAGGCCTGTAAAGTGGTGCAAAGAGCTATTAAGTCCACGACTGTTGTAAACTGTTGAACTGGTCTCAAATTCCCTTTGTTGAATACACGAATATGGGAAATAAATATTAATTCACACCTTTACGTGACTATTTGGCCTTTCATGAATAAGCCTTATGGATTTTGTTTGAACATTATCTCCCTATATACTATTTTCTGTGCTTGTGGTTATTACCTTCACCTGGTCGTGGGTAGGTTCATGTGGGCAATACAAGGGATGTCTTTTCTGTATAAGAATTAGGCACAACATGAAATTCACTGTGTGTAGTCATTTGTTTGGATTTTGCTCACACACTATGAATATTATAGTTGTGATGACTCATATGATCACATTACTGGGATTGGGTTCATTAATGTTTTATATGCTTGTGACAGTAAAATTAGAGACCCGTAACTAGAATCCACTTCCACTGTTGAATTGTCACTTTGATAAATTAGCCCCGATTCATGTGGTTGTTGTAGGTAACTATACCGGAGGCGAAATCATCTTGTAGCAGTTTTTTTTTTTCACTTTTTCTCCTTTCATATAGTAATCTAAAAATTATAGCTAAAACGCTATTATCAAACTGCGCAACTCGTAAATCATATGTGTGAAAATCAATAAAAATTGTGAAAAGATTGGATAAATAAAAAATATAATAAGGACATATAAAGTCACTTCCAGATGCAAGCTTCTTCGAAAGAATAATCCAATAGGGACTTGATGGTGTAGTACGTAGCGTCAGCTACCTAGGAAGAAGCGCAAAGGACAAAAAGAAGCATTACATAGTGCATTAAATGATAACTTTCAATAAAAGTAGAATAGACCCAAACGTCCAATATTAGGAATATCCAAACGTGTTAAATGTGCAGAAATTTGAAAACCACAAATCATGTGATAAAAAATGTGTGCAAATCCACACCTTCCAAACTATGTGCCTACCAGAGCACTCAATGATAAACGCCCTAAAATAGAAGTAACAGCCAGTACTGATTTCTCCCAGTCATATGGATTCAATCAAGGTGAAGTCACCAACGATCAATCCGAGAGAAGGGTAGTACCACTTTATAACTCCAGCTCAGATCACACCAATGCACAATCGATTCACCATATAAGACATAAACAGCTTCATAGTGTAAAATCATTTACAAATTTATTGCATAAAAATGTACTCACAAGCGTGTGTCTTGTTTAAAAAGCATGTGCAAAGGTAATCAGTGTAAGATGGCTTAATCCTTTCGTTGCTCCAAGTGCAACTTCTTCAGGGAACCATAAGAGCAAAAGAGTTGCCTCGCCGAGACGGGAATCCCTTTAATGCGCATGCTGATGTCCGTGCGCAGGACATCAGCATGTGCATAATACCATTTGCGAAGTGAGGCGAATGCTACGGAGCTCACTTTGCTGCATGCTGAATTCCCCCATAGAGCAGTTCACAAGCGCGTGCACAGTTTTGCCTATTCATCAAGCTCCAGTTTTACTTTGCCATTTTATAATGTGTTGATGGCATGACGCTTAAATTGGGCAAAATTTACTAAACTCGATAATCGCGATATCGAACGATTTTGGCTGATATCGCGATATTGGAATTTTATTGATATCACGATATCGGTAATATCGATATTGCGTTATTGAAATTTGAACGAACCATTGATTTTAATGAAAGAATTCCATATTGTCGCTGGAAAATTTGATATCGTGATATTGATATCGGCAACATTGCGATATCGGTAATATCGATATCGCGATATTGGTAAAAATCGTTTGATATCGCGATTTCGGTAATTTTAACGATTTTAATAAATTTCGCCCTTAATCTCCTACTGACTACGTCACACTACGCAAAAGACTGCTACTGATGTGCTTGTTTCTTTGCTATGGGAATCCTTTAGTGAAAAAGAGGTAGAAAATTCATGACTATTGCAGTGCGGCAGCCAGAAATGATGAGAATTCACTTTGACAGTCCAATTGTTTGAAGAATAAGCCCCAAATTTATTTTTATAATACGTATGATCACAGTGCTAGTGCTTATCATTAATAAATCCCACATTACATAAAACGTGTACTTGATGACTTGAAGGAAATATGAATATATTTGACAATTGTACTAAGGAATGCTAACTTTTAATCTTTGCGCAGAGAGTAGTGCTGGAGAAAATGTTGGCTCTTTACAAATAAAAGCTAATAATAATATTGATGAAAGGAAGCAGAGTCAGACGTTCACCGGGGGAAAGACTTGCAGCGTCCACTCTTATATATTACCATGGCCAGTAATACATCCATCAGTATTTGGCTGTGTGAAAGTAGACTTTACCTAAGCTAATGAAAACATGTTAGTTTACCAATAATGAATGACATGGAGGCCAATCCATAGGTCACTGGACCACCATAGATGTGTGTGAATATATATATATTAGTATATTATACACACAGAGATATACTTATATGGTGTTATTATTCCTAATATTTGCAAGAAGATCATTTAAAATTGACAATCAAGGTCTATAGGAACAATGGCATGTATACAAATATTGACTACTTTACTTACACAAAGGATTGTGGTTTAACAAAATTACTGTAAGGAATATGCATTGTAACTGTAGGAGCAAAGTAAGCTCAAAGGACCAGTAGCACCAAAAAAAAGTCAGACATTCCCAATAGCATGGCAGTTGCTCAAACATAGCACTTGTAAAAATGTTATCTTTGAAGTTGAATTGAAGAATTGTATTACTTTCAGACAGAAGCCATTTTGTTAAACAGACCTTGCCCGGTTCCATACTTTCTGTAGTGCTTTACTGTAGATAATTAGGAAGTGTGCCTGAAAGCCCAGTTTGTAAATATAAGTTATTATAGACATAACTCGGAATTTTTGATATCATAGATTGAATATATCATAACTATAAATGCGTTTGATGCATTTTCATTATTTGATGTTACTTTCCTGTTAAGGTAGGACAGCTCCTGTTTGGTAGTAGGAATTTCGTCCTACCTAAAGAATAAAAGCATAAAAGAAAACTAAATTAATATATTACAATAAAAATGATCACTAACTAATATGTAATGACATTGTCCCTTCTCATTTATTGCCCATTCCTATCATGCCATATAGCTCAGTTCCAGAACTTATACACAGATCATTAATCACACCCCTGCATACCCAGGTATTGGAAAGTCCAAAATGCAAAAAAACAAGGTAAAAGAGCAAAGTGCAGCAAGGTAAGTTCATTTCAAACAACAATGCACTTATTCATAGGGACTTGTTCATGAATAGACGTTAAAAGGCTGAAATTGACATTATCTGTCATTTTACCATCTTTGCATGTTCAAAAACTATGCAATGGGGCAAATTTGTGACCAATTTGCACACATACAACAGTCACAAACTTATGGACTTCTTTGCCGTACTGTGTCTGCATGTGCTCATTGACTATACAAATCCAACACTGTTTGCTTCTTTGCAGTCAGATTTTCACTTTAGTGAATAAGCCCCATAGACTCTGAGGGCCTTATTAACTAAAGGCCCAATAGTCACATATATAGCTCTGAATCCATATCTTTTTACCACCTCCCCATGTTTGCTTATTGATCAAACTCTGCAATGTGGTGAATAAGTGACCGATTTGGGTGTCAACGATAGTCGCAAACTTTCTGAGCACTTTGAGCTACATTATGTGCACATATACTTCTACTATTAACTAAGCAGAGGAGTGCGTCAAAGGAGTGAATGTGACCAGGAGATCTGCTCTAATTTCACCTGTTTGACTTAGCCACCTCAGAATGGTGAATTGGGGGGCTGATGGCAGGTTCTACATTCTACTTTTATCTGACTGACTATGCCACTCATGGTATCACAATTGCGGCTGTCTGCTTGTTCAACATGACTAGTCGATGCTTAGTCAATAATGAGAAGTAAATCCACGACTATTTTGGTGATGTGTCTCAAATTGTAATGAGGTTTTCATAGAGGACCAAATTGATAATGTATTTCCCATGCGGCAGAGTTTTCTCAATCAGTAAACATGGGGAAGTGGTCAATAGATGTGAATTCAGATGTTTACGCGACTTCGGCCTTAAGTCAGTGTGGTCCAATGCCTCGCCAACAGTACTGAGTGAATCCTTATTATTACTATAATCCCTAGTTCATGAGATCTCTTGGTCTCTGTCTTTATTGCAATTTTCAAATGTGCAGTCACATTAAGCTACAATGAAGCCCTGCCATCAACTGTCACTTTAAGCTGAGGAAGTCATATTAACAAATGAAGAATAGTAAGTCTTGCTGAAATCAATACTTCAACAAACTCTGAAGCTTGAGTAATATCTGCATTGTGTGCCCTTGCAGTAATACAAAGAGCACTTAACTGTGCAACAGTCATAAGCATTGAAATTGACAAAACCATGAAAATGAAGGAAACCAGCCAATGTAGCTGTGCTGCTACCCTGTAATGGGTATACAAGTGCAATATAAACCAGTTGAAATTGGTCACAAATTTGCTGCATCGCAGTTTGCTCAATATGCGAAGATGGGGAAGGGGCAAATAAATGCCAACTCAGACTTGTACGAGACAGTTTGGACTTTCAAGAATAAGCTCCTAACCTCATTCTTAATAAATAGAACGATGAGAGCAGGAAAGAAATAAACCCCTCCCCTTCCAGTTCAGAACTATGAAACCTTAGCTAGTCATGTTTAAAGGGAAAGTGATATAGATGGACAAGCACAAAGCAGAAAAATGTATATAAGTCTCAAAAAGACAGGCGATCAATCCACAAAAAACTGACTTATGGCTCAGTCATAATTGAAAGCATACTGTTGCCTAGATTGTAAACAAAGTGGAAAAAAATGAAAGGTTTCACCATTTCTTAAGGGCAATGCGCCCCCGAGCAACCAGAAAGCAAGGACCCTGACCACGCAGTGTGCAATGCTTCCCTACCAATAACTACATTGTTAATATACTTACTTATCCTTCAAAGGTCTCATTGTTCTCTTGACATGTTGGACAGCAAACAGATGACAAGCCAGGAGATATACAACATAACTAGTTTTACAATGTAAATATTGTTTTATCTTATACCCCTGACCTGTGGCCATTCACAGAAATTCTGGTATAAGGTCCATGTATGTGCAGCACACAGACCTGCCACCAAACTGTGTTTCCCTATGTAGACAATGAAGCTTTATTATACCATTTATGTGATCTTTTGGGGAATGTACCACCTCGGCCACATTGTTTGTCAGACATCTCCACCCTCTGCTAAAACCTGACTAACTGGTTCATCATTAAACCTTATAGGAGACAATTTCAAACTATACTGCATAACAAAAGTTCGAACATGCACCACTCTATTGCTCTGGACTGTGACTTCGTCCGATTTTCTCTATCCCTCTAAACAGCAATATTCATTTCTATGTCACCATGTCCCTAGTATATATTGTCACTTTGTCGCAGGGTTTATTGCCAATTTTTGAAAGAATAGTTGCCTTACTCAACACTGGAGCCCTTGCTATCAACCCCCCTAATTTGGTGCTCTGATGTAGTAAAGTCAAACAGGTGAATTTAGAGCAGTATGCTAGGCTGAATCTGCTACTTCAGTAGACTTGCTGAATAGCTTAAATACCTGTGCACGCCCAGGCAAAGTGATGCATAGAGCTTCATAAGTCTACGACCATTGAAAGCGTTCAAATTGGTACTGAATTAGTTACATCTCAGAGTTTGTTAAATGAGTAGAGTTGGAGAAATTGCAAAAAGATGCAAACTTGGGCCTTTATGTTATTTGTCCTTTAATATATTACCCCCAAAATATATGTTCCAAGCTCCTATTGTTGCCTACAGGAAACTACAACTGAATCTGTGTACTGCATTTGGGTTACGTCACTGCTCACCCTTCCCTGATTGGCTGTGCCCCAATGACAGCTGTACTGGAATCAGCCATCATGTCTAGGGAGGAGGGAAGCAAGCATGGGTATCTGGACTGGGGACAAGTGCCGCCACCATCCATTAGGTAGATAGAGCAGGGCAGAGGGGTGCATCGGGAGTTTAGGACTGCTACCAATGCTTGAAATAATGGCGATATCATAATATCACGGCAATGTCCACGCAGGCAAGAGGAACCAGGAATTGTGGGACTGAACCCAAAAAACAGAACTATCCTGGAAATCCGGGACAGTTAGGAGTATGGTTTTGTACCCTGTAAATATTACAATTTCATACTTTTGTCCATTCCT
>WMED01030271.1:0-10126 GCA_019650415.1 Pipa parva
AGAATCAAGAAAATACATCACTCTAAGTGCCAGGCCATGATTGAAACAGGAGGATAGAGGTCCCTTCCCCATAGAGCTTACAATCTAAACAGGTGGTACACTTACATAAACAGATAGGAGGGAAACATAAAGTGTCAGTTCATTAGCTTATAGGTGCCAATTAAATTAGAAAATAAATATAAAATAGAATTAATAATAACTGTAAAGATATAATACAGACATGAAAACCAGCGCTAGTGCTCCAAGAGGTGAGATCTCTTTATGTTGTGATACAATGCGAGCCTTTTTGCAGACAGAAGCAGAGGAAGTATTTATCTTCTGCTGTATATTTAGACAATGATTTTATGCTTGTTAAGGCTCTTGTTTTACAAACACATTGCACAGCACTTTGACACTTTCTCTGATTTCAAGGTGATGAAAGGCCAGTATGACTGCAGGCCATGCTGAAAGTCTACAAATGCGGGAATAACTCAAACAAATCTGTCCCGACACTTTACAAGAATACCACGTGCTGGAGGGGACAGGCAGAGGATTTTACTGCTGAATGAGGCCCTTGTTCCCTCGCCGAGAGTGACTCACAGGCCCAGCAGAGCTGTGTATAGTCAACATGAGTAATATGTGTGGAAAACAGATAGAAAGTGCCAACCGACCCCTTGCTTACTCATGGTGTTTTCACATGGATGCACTTTCTCAAGCTTCTGTAAACAATTACACTACTTTTATCGCTGGCGCTTCTTATTATGGCACAGAGGGACCTAAAAATAGCTCAATATTGGATGGTGAATCACTTTGGATCTCAGGCATGCTGCTAGCAGGCAGATGTCTGATTGCTGTCAGTGTTTACATAACTGTACGGCAGTACTAATATCAGGGAAATGATTTAATAACCTACACTTGGATAAAATAAACACACATGCGTAGAATGAGAAGAAAATACACAAAGCCTGACACTTACTTAAGCCCCCAAATTGTCTCTTTATTCTTGTGAGTTAGAATCCAGACTGATTGGAGTTCAGTGGGTCAGCAGTGTACAGAAGGATAAGGACCCAAGAGTCAAGATTATGGCGCTTAATAAACTGTACCAACGCTATGTTTTTTGCACCTGCAACCCTGCACCATTTTTTATTTATACAGTTTTGTTACGTGGTTACCAGGACTCAGAGGTTGCCCTCACAGCTTTTCCCTTGTGTTAGTTAACAACGTTAAATTCTGTGAGGACCCGAGAGTCATTCATCTGTGGATATATAAGTTATAGAGTTTTTCAGTTGATCTTTTGGGCAAGTAGGGGTTTTTATACAGATATCATGTGTAGAGTGCAAGAGACAGAAATATCTAGAAGTTAAAGTTCTAGGCTCTGTGAATTACTTGAATTTTGTAGACTGGAAGAGGGCAGTGAGGAACGTCAACTGAACTAGAGAATGGATGTTGTGTGTAGGGCCATGAGAAATAAAGGACATGAAGGGCCAGTCTGCAGCTGCTATAGTTAGTCAGGTACTTTCTTTCCTGGTCCAAGCTTTAAATGGGTTTTTACCTTCCTCTAGACCAGTGGTCAGAAAGTGTGGCTCGTGAGCCACTTGCGGCTCTTTAGCCTCCTTGTTGAGGCTCGGAGCGCACTGCCGAAGCCCCGCCCATGACTGCCGATGGCTCTTCTGATTGGCCGTCGTTGGTCATGTGGTCAGGAGAGGGCACACCTCCCTCTTCCAGCGGCTCCAAAGATAGTTGTCTCCGCTGGAGAAGGGAGTGAAGTGGCTCCCTCCTCAAACAACGTTGCCAACCCCTTCTTTAGACCGACGAGGGTAAATTAAGGGTTTTTATAACTTTTTTTTCAGTTATGTTATTTTTATATAGGTTGAACTTGATGGAAATGTGTCTTTTTTCAACCTTAATAACTATGTAACAATGAAGAGTACAACAAGCTGCGCATTTGTCTGGAGGCAGTATTCACGATTGGAGCAGAGGCGGTACTTTGGGGAGGTGGGCCCCAGGCCTGTAGGTTCATCACTGGGTAGTAGGTTGGGTTGGATACTGTACAAAGCTAGATGAAAACTCTGTGGTAATGTTATGCTTTGGACTTGAAGGGATTAACTTGGAGGTAATTTTATGCTTGGGTGAAGGGGGCATTGTTTAGGTTGCTACACCAACCATGTGCCAAAAAATTTCTTTTTACACTTTGCAATGGCACAGATGCGCTTTAAATGGCTGAAGGAGAAATTCAACTCAATTTTTCTTACAGTAAGCTATGTCCAAATCATTACACTCTACAAATAAATAAGTAAAAAAACAGCCATTCTTAGTCTGCATTTTAAAGGGATGGAAGAAATGCAGAATGGCTTATTTAGACTTTAACTCAGTCGTTAGACTTTATGATTGTAGGAGTGGACAATTCTTTGATTGTAGATAAATACTGATGATTCTGGACCAGTGCCGGCTCTGCCATTAGGCAGAGTAGGCAAATGCTAGGGGTGCCGCCTGCCCAGGGGGGCGCCCCTAGCATTTATTATTTTTTTACTGCAGCCGCGGATGGGGGGGAGGGGGCGCCAGGGGGTGTCATGAGGGGGTGTCGCGAGGGGGGTATCGGCACGGGGGAGGGCGCCTAGGGCGCCAATAGGGCCAGAGCCGCCTCTGTTCAGGACAATAGAGATCTAATAGTGTGTGCAGCTTAGGTTCGTGTGCACAGGATTTGGCTTAGTCTAGATACTGCAACTTTACAAGGGGAGGAATCCCACATTTTCAAATTTATACTCTTTTTGGGGAAATTATGAAATTTGATAAAGTTATGGTATTTTGTATAAATATATTATCTTTATTGCAATGTTTTTTACCAAATTAACAGCACAATGAAATTTTATTTGGACTGAAGCCACTTTAATAAAAATGAAAGCAGAACTAAACTGGAAAATAAAACGGCATTAACGGTAATGTCTGCGTTAACGGTAATGTCTGCGTTAACGGTAATGTCTGCGTTAACGGTAATGTCTGCGTTATTAGTAATGTCTGCGTTAACAGTAATGACTGCGTTAACAGTAATGTCTGCGTTAATAGTAATGACTGCGTTAATAGTAATGACTGCGTTAATAGTAATGACTGCGTTAAAAGTATTGTCTGCGTTAAAAGTATTGTCTGCGTTAATAGTAATGTCTGCGTTAATAGTATTGTCTGCGTTAATAGTAATGACTGCGTTAATAATAATGACTGCATTAATAGTAATGACTGCTAGTAATGACTGCGTTTATAGTAATGATTGAGTTAATAGTAATGTCTGCCTTAATAGTAATGACTGCGTTAATAGTAATGACTGCGTTAATAGTAATGACTGCGTTAATGGTAATGACTGCGTTAATGGTAATGTCTGCCTTAATAGTAATGACTGCGTTAATAGTAATGACTGCGTTAATAGTAATGACTGCGTTAATAGTAATGACTGCGTTAATAGTAATGACTGCTAGTAATGACTGCATTAATAGTAATGTCTGCGTTAATAGTAATGTCTGCGTTAATAGTAATGACTGCCTTAATAGTAATGTCTGCCTTAATAGTAATGTCTGCGTTAATAGTAATGACTGCGTTAATAGTAATGTCTGCGTTAATAGTAATGACTGAGTTAATAGTAATGACTGCGTTAATAGTAATGACTGCGTTAATGGTAATGTCTGCCTTAATAGTAATGTGTCAATATATACACAAACTTCTGCCGTATCATGTTGCTGATGCTGAGAAGAGAAAATGGTTAAACTATTCTCTGGCATTCGCGTATTCATCAAACTTTGCGATGTGGCAAGTTCACGACCAATTAGATTGCTTACATCAGTCTCAGATTCACTGAACTCTTTGTATCACTTTCCGTGCGTGCGCGCACAGGTGATTTGCCTATTTGCCAAGCATCAGAGTCTGTAGTAGTAGTGAATTCCACAAGGTTTGCATTTGCCAGGTTTACTTCTCCAGATTAGGGGGCTGATGATGGATTATCCTACTGACTATGCTGCACTAGGTTGTCTGATAGCGTTGAGTTCTACACTATGGGAATCTGTCGCTTAGTGAAGTATAAAATTCGCCACTATTAGAGCGTAGACCCCCAAAGTGTTGAAAATTCACTTCATCAGTCTCATTCTCACTTTGGTGAATAAGCCCCTTAACGTTAGCCATATTACCTGCTTGCTATACACTTCACACAGTGCTATCTGAAGCTGTTTGTGAAACGTGATTGCAGTTGCATTCAGCGAGTATCGTTATACAGTCCAGAACATTGCTATGGCACAGTGCATATAGTAACAGCGATAATAAAAATAAACATGTACGTGCGAAAAAGAATATCTACTAATTGAAGATTGCCAACCACTTCCATTAAACAAAACTAAGCGGGGAAGGTAATCTGGGCTCTCCAGAAGACTTATTAAAATCCCAAATCCAGCTAAGGGTTTCTGGTTCTGACATGTAAATTTAAATAAGGAGCTCTGCTGTTTGCTTTGGCTGTGGATGAACATAGAGTCATTCTGTCCTTGGGATCACAGTTTGCACCTACTCGCTGTTATTTATAAAAATGCTGATTAGGTATAATGGGAGAAAAACACAAGGCAACATCATCTTTCTCTCCTGTGCCCTGCACTTAAAAAACATCTAGTTTCCATGGTGAACACACAATCCCCAAAACAATCTTCCAAGCCCCGAGCAGTCTGACATGTCAGCTAAACAAATAATCAGGCATTATGGGTGTTGGAATGGAAACATCTACCTCATTTATCAAGTCAAGTCTCCAACGCAGGGCATGAAGGGAAAAAAGGATATCTGCCATAAAGTTCTTGGGTGGTGATGGCTTGTCAATGACCTTACTGTAGTTAAAAATCAAAACCTTGCTGAAACAGACCCTTCTCCTGGTCTTTACTATGGAATACTATGTTCTTAGCGCTCTTTTAATCCAATGGAGTGCAGCTGTCATCTGATGGGTGGTCCAGCTGCTGCAGTACTACAAATTCTACAAAAAATTAACCCACATCCCAACACTGAGCTTGCAAACAATGCTGGTAGTTGTTGGTTCTGGCCTTTGTGTAAACAGGGATCCCTGAATTAGGCCAATGGTCAAGTAAGAACAGATAAGGTCCCAGTATAGAGCACAATCAGTATTCGGGGGACCAACAGATCTGGACCTAGATACCTACAAATGGCCAGGTATGAACTGAAACCCAATAACTGAGAAAAGGAACTGGTTATTATGGGAGCACAGTATAAAAATTTGCACCAGATACATTATCAGGGCAGTATAGATAGTTCTGATTGGACTGATGCGAATTTCCCATGATTAATTGCTGCATTTCTGTAACATGCACTGCTGTTTTCCCCACAACTATTTAATATTACATACAAATGAGTGCATAAACAGGTTCACAATGGCTTATCGTATTCTATTAAAGATCATATAGCGTTTACTGAGGCTAAACATGTTCCTGCTAGCAACTGTGGCTCTTGTTAAAGTGGCATAGACAGAAAATAAGTTTGTTTTATTTTACAATGATATTTCTCATCTGTGGAACATTATTCATACTTAATTATTTCTGTAGAAGAAAGGGGCTCAACTTACTATGGACAAGGAAGCAGAAGTCTTTCCAGATCAGCAACAGAGTCAACTTGGTGAAGCCTTCAGCATCATATTCTACAACCCCACTGCAAGAGAGAGAGATTACATTACAGGGATGTAGCACACGGGTTACTGGGATATTACTGATACCAACAGAGACATCAGTCATATCAGAAAAGCAACAGAATCAACTTGGTGAAGCCTTCAGTATCATATTCTACAACCCCACTGCAAGAGAGAGAGATTACATTACAGGGATGTAGCACACGGGTTACTGGGATATTACTGATACCAACAGAGACATCAGTCATATCAGAAAAGCAACAGAGAAAAGGCTAATCATGGGGTATTGAAGAACAGGGAAAACACTTACTTTGCTTTCATTTTATTTGCAATTTGGTAGAACAAACTGATCACATTTGCAAGCGAATTACATTGTTCTCTTTGTGTAATACATTCACACCTTCACATTGTGTGATTTAACACTTCTACTTATTTGGAAAGTGGTGCAAAGCTGGTGTATTTTATCTAGGAACTAGCTACCATGGATTTTTACTGGTGTGGTTTTAAGTTATTTCCATGAATATTGCATCTGACTAAAGGCAGAAGAAATGCAATGCATCTGTCGCTTTGCTGGAATATCAGGTTAAGATTGGCAACGTAAGTTAATTTGGAGTGGTAAGACTACAATGGACCCTATTTGGTCCTTTGGCTTCTGCCTTTGTGTGCAGTTCATTCAAGGATATTCAACTTTTGTATCTGGGGATGCTGGGGATTGTTGTTCAACACCATTGGAAAGAGTGAAATTTAAATACTCCTACATTAATGTACTGAATGTAAATATCAGGTGAGCTGTCAATCAGCGGTGGTGGAACTGTTGCCATGGTTCAATTATTTATTTTGTGCTTCCTGCTAAAATTAAGAAATGAGTTATAAGCTCCATAATGCCATTGTTGTGCACGGCGCCTATTATATAA
Organism: Pipa parva; assembly: GCA_019650415.1. Classification (NCBI taxonomy): domain Eukaryota; kingdom Metazoa; phylum Chordata; class Amphibia; order Anura; family Pipidae; genus Pipa; species Pipa parva. The sequence goes on from WMED01030271.1 coordinate 6,547, forward strand.
TAAGCACTGTGCTATATAATAATATATCTATGTCCACACGGCATTTCTGGCTCTTGCAGGTCACACCCATGACAAGTTATTAAGATGGATTCTTAACTGGGTCATGTTCTGGACTAATGCCTTGGCTAATCTCCATAAGGCAAGCCGGAGGTTTAAGCAATTTAACTTCACAATTAGGATTCCAACGCAGAGCGGGTCTAATCAGCCTGATGCTAAACAGGCGTCAGGCGGAACCAGATTCATGTTTGTGCCAGCCCAGTTGTACACAGGGTGCCTTAGATACCGTCAGTCAGTCTCAGGACATATAATATGTGCTCTTAATGCTACTGCTGAACTACCACTCTCAGCTGCAGATTAGACAGCTGCTGTGTGGATTCTTATAGGGACTGCTTAACTCTTCTTAACAGTGAACAAGGAACTATGTTAGAAAAATAAAAATGTTTGATTTGAGTTATACCTCTGTAGGGGGAATCCCTATCTCATTTTATGGCTGTGATTCTGCAGAGAATGTATATATATATATATATATATATATATATATATATATATATAAAGTTTCCAGCTAATTAATAAATGAATTAATTAATCATTTCAGCACTGCTCTGCTGGAGAGTACTGTATAGAATGGATTGCAAAAGCAGAGCAAACAATAGTGCTGAACATTTACAATGTGTAACTGTATGAAATGTGGATCTGTTAGGTTTGTCTATGTCATTAAACAGAGAGAAGATGAATTCCCCCTTTCCCCCACAATGAAGACATGTTTTAAATGAAAAGAAAAGGGTTTAATTATAAACTTACGTTCCAAAGTGACTGAGAAACGCTGCAATATATTCCCTCCTTTTGTGATATCCCTGGATCACATACTGCACCTGGCATTGGAACAGACAGGAACACAGAGAGTTACACTAAACAGTTCAGCGTCTGCCTTGTATAAAATCTGTCATGTGTGTCATAATGAATAAATAGGATTCATCATACTCTATGTGCTAGTTTAAGTGCACTGGAGGAAGCAAAGGTTCATGTACTTCCTGAATTCACTGCAGGCTCCAGACAGGAAGTGCAGCAAGTTCATTTCCTCCGAGGGTAGAAATAAATATATAAAATAAATTCTGCTCAGATGATGTTTATTTGTGTGCCACGCCATAACTGAAACAATAGGATAGAGGTCCCTGCCCCACAGAGCTTACAATATAAATAGGAGACAGACTTACATAAACAAATAGGAGGGTAACAAGTACAGTAGCATAAAGTGTCAGTTCATTAGACTATAGGTGCCAATTTAATAAGAAAATAAATACAAAATAGAATAAATAGTCGCTTAAAGATAAAATATAGACATGAAAGCCAGTGCCAATGCTCCACAAGGTAAGATTTAAATTTAGATTTGAAGATATTGATGGATTGCTCTTGGTGGAGGTAGAGGGGTAGAATTCCAGAGATAAGGGGAAACAAGAGAGAAGGGTTTAAGATGAGAATGGGTGATCTTAGGTTCATGAAGACTATTGCCTTGTGAAGAGCGGAGTTGATGGCTAGGCTAGGTGTATATGGAACACAAGGGAAGAGATGTAGGGAGGGCAAACATAGTGAAGTGTTTTGAATGTCAAAAGTAGGACACTGTAAATAATATGTTTATTAACTGGGAACCAAGGAGCAGACAGGAGTTGGGAGTGAGACTTCTGGGGAGAGAGGGAGATGATTCTAGCAGCAGAATTTGGAATAGACTGGATCAGGGAAAGATGGGAAACCGGAAAATCAGTTAGAAAGTTAGAAGGGCATTGCAAAGTGTTTAGCACTGTGTAATCTAATTGTGCTTTATAAATACAAATATACATATACATTATATAATTTGTCAGCACAACATAACAGAAAATATTAAGGAAATCAGAAATGTGCAAGCCAGTTTTGCTTCTCCCCTTTCACTATTCAGTAAATCTTTGCTTATGATCACATGGTTTCACAAGGTAATGATGAATGTAGCAGGGAGTATAGAAATGCATTTTGTTTTACGAAGGTCCTTGAGTTCCATTTAGCCCATCTTACTCTATTGAACTTTTTGGTTCAATTTTAACCTAGGATTACACCAAGTTTCCAGTGTGATAAAAACGAGCTGTTGGCCAATGAGCAATGTAACTGAGCCAGACTGCAATGGAATCAGGCTAGTTAAACAATACACTGTCATTTTCAGTAGCTCTGTTTGACAGTTTGTGCAGGACATTGTGATACATGATTGGAAGGCCTGCTTACACCAGATATGGCAAATTAGGTACAATTTATTCTAAATGTACAGAGCAAACAGATTAATTGTAACCCAGGCCGATATACACTGAGACCACTTACCTTATTGTTCAGAAGCTGGCAGACCTGTGGGACATAGTCAATGAGGCATCCACCACTTGGAAAAGCAGGAATATGCAGAGCGGAAGATCCACCAAGAGCCCTAAAACACACAAAGAAAAGGTCCTCAGGGAAAGCGCAAGGACTTATTTTCAAACTGCAACTTCAGCGCAATCAATAAATCATTCACAAACAGGTAAAACTTCCCAGAATCCAAGTATTTATGAACAATCTGTGGTGGAACATAACCTATTGTTCTGTTGTGTTATCAGTCACGGGGCCTTATTGACTCTATGGTGAATAGTCGTGTAAAGCTCTCAATTCACATCTATTCGCCACGTCCCAATATTACCTCATTAATCAAACTCTGCGATGTGGTGAATATGTGACCTATTCAGGCAACTATGATAGTCATGACCTTACAGAGCATTTCACAGTACTTTATGTGCCCGTGCACAGGTACTTCTACTATTGATTAGGAGGGATGTGAAGGAGTGAATGTGACTAGATTTACTGCTCCAAATTCTCCTGTTTAACTTCACCACTTCAGACTGGGAAATTGGGGGGGGGGGGAAGTTGATGACAGGGATCCACATTCTAATTCTATCTGACTGACTACACCACACAAAATAAATATATAGTGACTATAAACGCACAAAATAAATATATAGTAACTATAAACGCACAAAATAAATATATAGTAACTATAAACGCACAAAATAAATATATAGTGACTATAAACGCACAGAATAAATATACAGTGACTACACCACACAAAATAAATATATAGTAACTATAAACGCACAGAATAAATATACAGTAACTATAAATGCACAGAATAAATATACAGTAACTATAAACGCACAGAATAAATATACAGTAACTATAAACGCACAGAATAAATATATAGTGCCTATAAACGCACAGAATAAATATATAGTGCCTATAAACGCACATAATAAATATATAGTGTCTATAAATGCACAGAATATACATATAGTGACTATAAATGCACAGAATAAATATACAGTGACTATAGAGGTACAGAATAAATATATAGTGTCTATAAACGCACAGAATATATATATAGTGACTATAAACGCACAGAATAAATATATAGTGACTATAAACGCACAGAATAAATATATAGTGTCTATAAACGCACAGAATAAATATATAGTGTCTATAAACGCACAGAATAAATATATAGTAACTATAAACGCACAGAATAAATATATAGTAC
>WMED01030272.1:0-10126 GCA_019650415.1 Pipa parva
GATACAGATAGATAGATAGATAGATAGATAGATAGATAGATAGATAGATAGATAGATCTACATCTGTACATAAGGACATACAAGGATTGAAATTGCGTTACTCATCTCTCCAACATACATGACATTGAGAATAGGCAAAAATTATTACGAAACCAAGTAAGTAAATTAAAGTGCAAATGCCACAATATAAATAATAATAATAATATTTTTTTAAAAAGAGTATATGTAATGAGTAGTGAAAGAGACACCTAACCAGCAGACTTCATATACAAATCAACCTCCTCCCTTGAATTTGCGCAGGTAGTCGGCTGGTTAAGTCAGAAGGAATGTAAACAGAAGCAGTGTCTTATTCTGCTATTAACTGTATCACACAGGCACATTTTTAATGAAGATCTGTTACAAAAAATGTTTTATTAGGCACTGTGAACTCTTTATTGGGGCTTCATTACCAGGTTACAGGTGCACCTAAATGATCAGTTTCACAGTGGAAATTTCACAGGTGCTTAATTCTACTTATGCGCCCTACCTGTAGACACTTATTCAGTCAAATCAAATTAAAAAAAGAGAGAGGAGAATATAAAATGACGACATAATGAAAGACTTACAGCAAATTTTGCAAGGATATAAGCTCCTGCCCCAACACCAATGCCAATGACACTCTGAAACCTACAAAACAGAGGATGTATTAGTAACATATAATCCTATAATCAGCAAATAACTAAGCCTGATAATACTATGAACCTCACAGAATTACACATGTGCGGGATTGTAGGATGCTAGCCAAAGATAATAATTTGGAGAGAGACTTTACTTATGAATTTGAGTCAAATAAAACTAATTTAAGATAACATCAAAATAGCACATTCAATATGTTCATCATTTCCTCTATGTGGTAACTCAATGCATTAGAACTCTCTGCACAAGACTTACCCAAAGTGCTGCAGTACACTAGGCAACATGGCTGCCAGGTTTTCCATGGTGGGATACTGATACCTAGAATAAGGCTGAACATTAGTGGCAAAAAATGTAATTCACTAAACCAACAATGCAGGAGAAGGTTTAGTACTCACCCTTGTGGGAATTGTGATGCCCCCACCTGCTGCCCTGGAGCATCCACATGACATACCACAAAATGCTTGGTTATCTCTTGCATGTCCTCATAGTTAAAGAAGGTGTTAAAGCAAAGCTTGTCTGAAATAGAAAACATTAACTAACATTCAATTAGGTAGTTTAACTAACATTAATTTCAACTGTCAATAAATACAGGATCATCCTTTTTTTTATCATATGTTATACTGTGTCATATTAGAAAACCATTCTTCAAATGGTTATATTTTTAGATGGACAGTGGTTTTGTTTGCTCAGTTTTACAGTCCTTCTATCTGGCTCTCTCACAGTTTATTGTATTACTGTCCTGTCCTGGCTGCAGGGCTGTAACTGTAAAATGAGTCTTTAAGATAAAGATAGAAGCTTTATCCGTGACCTAAGTGAAACTGTCACCTATACCTAGAATGCCAGACATAAATCAGTTTTTATCAGTAAGAAAGCAGTATTCATCATATGTGTAGCAGTGAATACAGTAAAGAAGACACCTGTGAAACCCAATGTGCTGGCTTTAATTTTACCTGTGACGTAATGGAAGCGGTTAGAAATCAGGGGAGCAGAATACAAAGTACAAGATATGTTGGTCATCAGAAGATAGAACATTCATAAAGGGGTATATCAAACATATATAATGAGGCATATTTATCTAACTGAGAAGTAACCCACTATGTATCATTGGGATGTTAAACAAATATACATATTTACATCCATACTAATAGAAGTGTAAAACAGCATCAAGTACAGTTCCAGTGATCCATGCAGCAACCACAAATAAGGGGTCATGGAAAAGTACAGGTGATCAAAATGTTAAAATGGCTGGAAAGATCTAATCATATATGCCAAATTGCCTGGCCACTGTACATTGAATAAGGGGCATCAATTTGTCTGGCCTGAACTATATATATGTTTTAGATTCATAAATATTACATTGGTTAATGAATGTAATAAACAATCTGTGTCTTTCCCTTGGCTATTTGATAGATCAAACTGATTGGAACATCCAAATGTATGGTCCGATTGCTTGCAAATGAATTGATTCAGCAATCAAACCAAATCAACATGCCCATGGATGGGTTCCATTAAATAGTATTAACAAAGGTCAAGTTGATTGCTTTGGGTTACTTCAGTGACACATTTCTGTATCTATGTATGTTAGAAAATTAGCCCAGTATTTTCTACTACAAAATAATAGACAAATAGACTCTCCAGCATTTTGCAGAAGTTATCTTTAGCCTCCCATCTTTCTGCTTATTCTTTAAGGTGCCCGGGTGTACACAACGGAATTTGTCTAACAGTGACACACTGCTGCCAGAACAAATGTTTGATCAGCGGACTTTAAAGCATAAATTCAGATGTTGCCTTCTGAACCCACAGGGCTTTTGGAAAATATACTGGCATATTACTTAGATAAGGGCCATCAAAAATTGTAAATGGGAATGGATTGTGAATGAGTGTTTTGCCCTTAGTTACTCTTACTTTTTTAGGTACTCTTTTGGAGGATTGAAGTTAGTTCATCATTTTTAAGTGTTATATAATTATTTTTAAAGCTTTTAATGCAGCCAAATTTGGCCAATATTAGTAGATCTGATCATTCAGACAATCACCCAAATGATCAGATGACTCTTGGGAAATGGTGTGCTGATGACTGAATATACATGCTAATGCAGTTCAAGAGCAGAATTCTCATGGATTACCATCCTGATCGTTAAAGATCATTAACATGACAAAATTATTTTTTGCCTGGATGTTCATTTTGCCCAGTACACATAGATGCATTGGCTGCTTGACATGGTGATGTCTATGTCTTGATAAATATTCCATTACCAGCTGTAAGGTTAGATATGTGATAATAGTTTGTTTGTTTGTTTTTTTTTTGTTTTAAATACAGTTAAAAAATGTTTTTGCATCTTAAATGACCATTTTATGGTAATGTATACATAATATATACAAGCAGATATAATAAGAGTATGAGGTGTTCCTTATTCTTATTTTGTGTTTGCCCAGTGTTACTGTTTACTTCATCTGAATAATACAAAATAAAAAAGCTTAAATCAACCATCTTAATATATAGATAGAGTTACTGTAGATAGGGAAAGAGATAGAAACATTTTAAAGCAATGTATTTTAAAACGTAATGGATAATCAATGGCTAATAAGGAACACTTCAAGCTAAACAATGACATTGCAGCAGCCATAAAACTTACGGTTTAGCCCCACATCATGATATGTAAGAATTGCAGGACGATTGCCTTTGGGCGTCCCCCGAATGACCACATGTAACATTCCATATGGAGTTTCAATGTCATGTTCCTATCAAAAAAGGGTAAATCAAGAGTAAGGCAGAGGAGAAAGAAGCAAAGAATCTGTATTGACCATTTAGATTTGAAGAATATTTGGAAATGAAAAATTATATGTATGTAGGTTTTAAGCATTTCCCATTGTTTCCTAATGTAAATTTTCTTTAATGGCTGTACTATCTGGTTTGTAAAATCTAATAACTAGTATGTCTTTTGTCATGGAAACGTAGTTTGAATTTAGCAGTATGGCTACTAACTGGCTAGAAGGATTAAGTGCTAAATGCTCAGCGGAAGCTCCTTCTTTTATCTATAGATAGAAGACCCTGCCTACCCCATGGCCAGGCCCTGTTTGGGACCAACAAAAACAATTATGGTATTGCTGAATATGTGTTGATACCAGTAATTTTCCATGACATACAGTAAATGATAAGAACAGTATTTTACTGCTATCACTTGATAAACATTTACCTAAATGCTAGACTTCAAAGCACAAAACTTGCCATGCAGTATGCTCCAGCATAATTTTATTAGCTCCCAACCTCTCTTTTCTACATTTCTCTAAAATTGATTTACTGTTAAAGGTCCATTTCCCTCTTCTTTCTGCTGTTATATAAATGTTACCATGTCAGATCTCATGAGAAAAAGCAGATTCTGTAGGTTTCCTCGTTTTCTGCACTGTTGAGCATGAGGACTGCACAGGCTTGCAGGGCACCAGCCAATTGTTTCTTTTCTCCCCTCATTTTCTAAAGCTGTGTCACGAGACGTTATTCTTGCATTTGGTTATACAGGAAAGGAGAGTGCAATGACTTCTCATTCAAGGCTTGCTTATTGATTGAAAAATAAGTTAAAAATACAGCAAATCCAAAAATGGTAATGTCTTGTTTATTGGGAACAGTTACTGTGATCTCACAGAAACACTACTGAGAAGTAAACTTTTAATATATGGTAACAAGCTGTTAATATAATGTCGTAAATGAGTGCAGGGATCCACCAGGAGATCGGGGGCCTACTAAGCAAGAAGTTTGTCCTATACCAGTGATGGCCAACCTTTTGAGTTTGGTGTGTCAACATTTGTCAAAAAAACCAAGCATAACTCGGGTGGTATGTCACTTCAAGAAAAATCTATAAATGACTGCATCAGCATCAGGAGGTGGGACAACCCTCCTACTGAGAGCGTGGCATGAACGGCACCATGATGTGTGTCAGCAAAAAACGTCTTGGTGTGTCACCTCTGACACAAGTGTTATAGGTTAGCCATCACTGTCCTATAGAAACATCTGCAGCCCTTTGCTTTTATTATGGTCATGGAACTCCTTGTGTCCACTAATATCCTTATAATTTACAGAAAGGGGTACATTATCCTCTATTTATCCCTGCCTCCCTCCTTATTATCCAACAATTGCACAGCCTACATCTCACAGAAGCCACTATCAAAAATGATTAAAAACACAAATTATTGGTAACTTTCAATTATTTTAAAAATAGTTAAAAGATAACAGAGGAGTTGGTATAACTTTAAACATAAGCTTTACCAGAAAGGTTTTATTTTTTTCTCTTTTTAATAAATGTGCTTTTTGGAATTTACATTTCTGTTGAATAAGTATATGTTTGTAAATATTATGAAAACATGGATGTACTGCAGAACTAAAAGTCATGAAAATTCCATCATGATATTCTTTGACATTTGATGTCCTTCTTGAAGTTTAACTGGAACCACAAAAACAGAGCTGAGTAAGCCCACTTTTCCAAGGAGAAGTTGCAGTGATTATTTGCCCCAAATAGCACTAGAAACATTATGGGGGTTATCCTCTAAAGTCTAAATTGTCACGGAAAGGTGTGAAGTCGCCAACTAAAGACAGTCATAATAGACTGTCCCAACTGCGTCTTTATAATGAGAATATTGTTGCAGTCGCGACTTAACTATGGTTGCAGCCACAACTTTAAAATTGTTGCAGTTGTGACTTTACAATGGGAGAATTGTCGCAGTTGCAGATTTACTATGGGAATATGCTTTTTGAGAATTAGACAGTCAAATTCTGACTTTAGAGAATAACCCCCTAAATGGTAAGTGGATATGAAAGCACAATCAATGTACTACTATTTGGTATGAGTAATTCGAACTCTCCTCTGAAAAAGCCATGGCAATCAATATCACTTCCCCCAATCCCCCTTACATCAGGATATCTCTCAATAACTGTTATTAAAGAGCACTGGGAATTGTAACTAAGCAAGCTAGAAGGTAACAGGAGGGAAACACCTTGTCTATGCAATGATACCTACAGTATATGGTATATATATTTCTTCCATATAAATTTTATCATTATTCCACTAACTAAATTGGTTATTGGGATTGCTTTGCCTAGGGATGAATTGTGATCATCCCAATATAAAGTGCAATGTGACAGTTTCAATTTCCTTATTGGCAGTCAGATAGCCCAGGCTGCTCTGTCCATAATAGTAGTAGTTAAAGTAATTTAACAGAAAGATGAATCCAGGAAGTACACTTGATGCCATTTCTGCTTCTGCACATAAATAAAATGTCTGCCCTCAGCCCCGTACCTAGCGGTATGTACTTACATCTGTTTATGAAGCTTCACAATAATCAGCACACTTCGAGGACCTTGGCAGTTGCTTACAGCCCCACCCACACTATTTACTAAAGGATGCAACAACAGGATAAGGTAGGTCAGGTACCTATCACAAAGAAGAATTCCAACTATATGCCATACTGGTATCCAAATGTCATCTGCCCACAAAGATGCAGTATATTGCATAGTATTAAATTTAAAGAGTACTGAGGGTATCTGATATAGCAAATATCCTGAATTCCACACTTTATCACCCCCAATAGAACCCTTTAGTGCATCTCCACTCAGCTCCTTGCATCTAGAGGAATGAATAACTGCAAGTCAGGGGAAGACAACATTAAGATGATGTAAATAAAGTCTTGGGCAGTATATGAGCAATTTGAATAACAAAAAGGGTAACATTTAGAACCCAGGCCTCCAACCGGACAACCCAGATGTCAATGCTTTTCCATATTAATATCAGATGAGCATGAGCTCTGCATAGTGTTTGTTAATGCAAAGATCTACAAAGAGCTGCTTGGATAATCTGACACACCAACAGAGAGTTAGCTGCTTATTTGTTTATGTGAAAACCCTGCACAGTACTCCCTTATAATCTGGTATAAAAAGCTGCAGAACATTCTTTAACACTGTTCTGACTGTGGACTGCAGAGCATTCAGAATATTTAACGCTATTTAACAGTCTTCCAAATCCTTATTCGATATGATAGGACAGGAAGGGAGGTTTCTGCTGAATGAATAATACCATTAAAGAACTGAACCTAACAACCCTTTTTGAGAACAAATAAGATACAAAGCTTCAATACACTGCATAGAAATCCAGGCATATAAAGGATTCAGTTACATTCACATACATAGACGCTGAATGCCATTATCTGCACACATCATGTCCACTGCATGTGACATTGTAAATTGTCTATGACCTTGGGATCTGTGTGCTGTGAACAATCCATATGTTCTCTATAATCTAAACGCTTAACACAAACCATAACAAGGCAGACAGTTATGGCAGGATTAACATTCTTTTGCACAGATTAGTGAAACTTTCTACGTAAACCCCTTAATAACACCACTACTGCACTTGCACTATGACTGATGTAATGGAGGTAAGATCAGTCTAAATAAGTGCCATTCAAATCAGACCACCCAGAGCCCTAAAATATTCAAATGTTGCCATGACTGCAGCAGTCTGGACCAAATACATAGGATTTGTTCAATGAAATACAGTACATCTAAAATACGCATAAATATATTCAAAATGCAAATGCATCATACATGGTGTTTTCCCACTGCTAACATACATAATGCAGTCTATAACTCACCCCATCCCAGCACTCTGGCATGACTGACAGAGAGGTATGTGGCAAGTAAAGTCCTGTGAGAAGCACAGTGGCTCAGGTTCTATAGCAGAAATGCAGCAGCTGAGACAGATGAAGGACTGATGGGGAAACAGAGCAACATCAGTTTAGCTAGGTAGTGTCACAAGCTTTATAAACCAATTCCACCCCTCCTTTTGCATCCCCCTCCTTTCTTTTACTGCAGAGACTGCTGTTGTGCTATTGGGTGAGTGGTGTGTAGCCATCCCTATTGGTTTACACATCCTATACATTTGCACAACTTAGATTTCCTCTAGTACAATCAATATCATTTGGTTGCATCCAGTTCTTCATCCCCCCACCCCCCTCCTTCCCTATTAGCACACTGCACGTCTATTCATTGCTCTGGAATTAAATCGACCCCAGCCCTTTCAAGGGCACTGAAAATACTGAGTTCTCTAATATCATTTACCTTCACTCTTCAAATGTTAACTATTTGCAACAACATTATTCTGCAAATTGTAGGGCCCCTGCAATTGCCTCTTTGGATCTTTTTAGACTATGAAGGGTATTATTTTTTTAATATTTATTCATTTTTTATATAGCACTACTATATTACACAGCGTTTTACAGAGATTAGTCATTCACATCAGTTCTTGCCCCGGGGAACATTATAGAGTTTCTCTATTCAGTTACACACATAGACAAGCACAGATGTATGTTTTGGATTGTGGGAAGAAATCGGAGTGCCCAGAGAAAACCCACAAACATGCGGGGAAAACATACTAACTCCACGAAGATGAAGTCCAGGGTGGAATTGAACCCAGCGCTGCAAGGCAGCAGTGCTAACCACTAAGCTACTGAACTGCCTATTGGTCACTTTACTTGCTACCATCACACTGGCCAAAGCTTTCTGGGATTGCTGGGAATTATGTTTCAACCCTAGGCAGAGCAATCCAGCTTGTATGTCTACAGCTGTCCCCACAACATAATATTCTCCTAAAAATACAGTTATGCACATTTACATAAAAAGTAGGTGCTACTTCCAAAATTCATTTAGAGCACATTTTACTTTTTGTTTCTGCCTTGTTTTCATTTATAAAATGTGTTATTTGTTTAGAAGAAAATACTGTCAATGAATTTTGCTGATATACAAATTGTATGCATTTTACAGCCCCTTTAACATATTTCTAGCTACAACTATATTCAGGAATAAGGTCTAGTATGCAGAGATTGCATTAAAGAGTTTTTCTCTAAAGCAGGCTAGGCATTAGTCATATATGTAAAGCTATATTTTGGAGAGCAAAGTGAGCAATTTGGCCTGTCTCACTTAAACATCCTGAGTTATTGCCAAGTACAATCCTGCCAATTAGCATTCTAATTAGCTTTACTTTCCAACTGCAAAATGGTACTGCATGTGGAGCATAATGCATATCATGCATATTTACCCTGAATAATGTTTAGAAAATTCACATTTAGGGGGGAATTCAGGATAGTCCGAAGTGAGGTGCGGAGTGTTCATCTCACTTCGGACTGACTGATATGCGCTCGCTGATGTCCTGCACACGGACATCAGCGAGCGCATTAAAGGGATTCCAGTCTCGGCTAGATCAAAAGAGTTGCCTCGCTGAGACTGGAATCCCTTTAAAGCATTCGCTGATGTCCGCGTGCAGGACCTCAGCGTGCGCATCTCAGTCTGTGCGAAATGAGTCAAAAGCTGTGGAGCTCACTTTGCACAATCGTGAATTCCCCCCTCAGACTTTAATGACTAACCCCCTGGGTCTCAGAGGTATGTTTTCTGCATAAAGTGGCAACTATTTTGTCATAGGTTCTATGACACTGACTAAATAATATTATTGCCAGCTGGCATGTTTTCTGGTTGTGCGCATTTGGCAGAGGGGACCTTCCAGATGAGTGGATGGGCATGGAGGCCATTAAAAACCCTGAGAAATGTGCTCATACTTTTGGATTCATGATGTATTCACAGTGCCTCTATTAGCCAGCAGATGCATGTGCTGTTGATCTCTATTATAGTTAATTGGACCAGAAAGCATCTGGTAGGTCAGGCAGCCATAAGTAACTCCACACAACTTTCAATTACCCAAGGAAGCCTCTGCTGTAGCCACAAATCCCTGAAGACCTACACACACCCAGATTGCCTTAAAGCGACATATTGTCCCTTGGCACAATGCAGATTCCCTCATGCAGGCCCAGATTTCTGCTGTTCCTGTAAGTTGCAGTTATTCTTTTCCCAGTCCCCAGTTCCTGCACGTTAAAGTTACTTTGTTCTTTCCTTCTGCCCAGCTACCACCAGAGAAAGGTTAACATAGGGTGTGCAACCTGCAGGCTTGTGAGAGTTAAGGGTTAAAACTAGGTGCACCTTAAGACTCCTCACCATGGGACCAAAAGCTCTTACCCCACAGTGGCTAGAAGAATCACATGATAGTATCCCTCTTGAGCCCATTGGGGTGTTTAAAGGGAAGTTTAGACACAGTGGGGGTATAACAATTAATGTAAAAAATTGTTATTGAAGCCCCTAATACCCCTTTTATCCAGGGTTACCGTTTGCCCAACAACATAATCCTACTTTAGGTTGGCTCAGCTAGATTAAATCCTGTACTAGTGCCTTCCAGCCTTTCTCCTTGGCTTTTCTGTACTACAAGTACACTCTTAACTCAAAATGACTCTACCCTTTTGTTGCCCTATGGCAAAAAAAGAACTGATTCTCTCTCCCAACACCATTGTTAATGACTGTGACTGTGACAATCGCTAACGCATGCTCAGTATGGTGTAGTCGGGCAGAGAGAGGAGGATGAGAAGT